>JAJHUR010076417.1:0-53976 GCA_027495735.1 Lutjanus campechanus | reverse complement strand
AGACTAAACAGTGCTACATTAAGTCATGCTGGTGTTGGTGTTAAAGAGTCTGACAGCTGATGGGATGAAGGACCTGCGGTAGCGCTCCCTCTTGCACTGTGGGTGCAGCAGTCTGCTGCTGAATGAGCTGCTCAGTGCACCTACAGTCTCATGCAGGGGGTGGGAGGTGTTGTCCATGATGGATGTCAGCTTAGTTAACATCCTCCTTTCACCCACCTCCTCGATGGTCTCCAGGGGACAGTCCAGGACAGAGCTGGCCCTCCTGACCAGCTTGTTCAGTCTTTTCCTGTCCCTCTCCGTGCTTCCACAGCCCCAGCAGACCACTGCGTAGAGGATGGATTATAATTAGAAGGTAAACTTTTTTAATGTTTGTAATGTTTTTCAGATGCCAAAAAACTATTAGGCGATATAAATATTCTGATATCGATATAATATAATGATGCCTCAAATATGGTTATTAAACACTTGTTACAGAGATAAGTAAATGAATTTTACTAAACAAATTTTACAGTTTAACAATAAACTTGGTATCTTCACTGGTATTTTTAATAACTATAAATAAAGAGAACACAAGAAGAACATAACATGCCTGTATTTAAAAAAAAATGAATCATACATAAAATGTTGCCTATAAAAGTAAAAAATAAAAAACAACCATAACCAGTCGACCACAAACCAAGCTAATTTAACATGCAATACCTGAATATAGGCCCCCAACCACCTAGACTCTCTGTGAAAACAAGAAATAAAGGTAAAATAAAGTAAAATGCTGAGCACCTAGGGGGAAAAAAATACCTACTAGACTCTGTTCAGTGAGCTGAGTGGTCCATACCTGAGCTTTCAGTGGGATGAAAACTGGAACTGCAGCTTCTTTCTTTCAACAAATGGTTAAAGGTAGAAGATGCTGGTGAGCAAATCGAGCTACAACTGCAACTGTCCTGCATGCACTTGTCAGTTATTGCTAAGGTTGTTGGCATAGACATAATGTAGAAGCAGACAGTGGATGCAACAATGGTGCCCATTTAGTTCGATGAGAATTGCTTGCTGGCACATACATCAGACCAGCACATACTGGTACTTCTTGAAAACATCAGGCCACGCCCCCTATGGGGGGATAGAAAAATGGGGATCCCATAGACAACAATGCAGCTGACATATTTTGACTTACAATTTCAACAAGTTTGTATGAATCATGCTGAGTTAAACAAACCTTTGATTTTTAGACCTGTCTAATAATTATTAAAGAGTCAAGACCCAGAGATCATACCAGTTATACAAGTGCAATCATGTGAAAAACCTTGGCTGGAATGCTTCAATATAAAAATAAGAATAAGTAAGTTACAGAGTAACAAGTAAGTAATAAAACACAGAACAATAACTACAAAAAAGATCATGTGACCTTGCCTGAAACTGACCATTCGCGATACATTAATCAAGTAAGGTTAACCAGTCAGCCGTCATGCTCCATCCCCCCTTCTCAGGGGATCAGTGAGCCAACACAGTAACCAGACACTGCTAAGGGCAGAGATACACTTGTTTTTAACTGTGTGCCCTCATATGCATGGCTTCTGCCTCACATATCCTGGGTCCATTTGGAGCCTCAGTTGTGCATGTCCTCAGAAATTAACGCTAAGCGTCTGCAAGATGCAAAATGCATGTGACCAATAGGGGCAGTATAGGCCAGAATGCAGTAGCAGGGTCAGGAGGTATGTCACCAGCAACAACAATGGTGGAAAGTTTTGAGGACAGGCTCATTGAACAAGTCCGTAACTACCCTCATCTTTACAACGTATTGTTGCCCCTACACAGCGACAAACATGCCTGCCACAACCGCTGGTGGAACATAAGTTCAGTTTTGGAAGTCGATGTCAAAACATGTCGAAACAAGTGGAAACAGGTACTAGACCACTGTGTACTTGCACAGCAGAAACCCAGAACTCCTTTTCTTTTTTCTTTTGTTTTTACGGGTGGGTTATGGTCTGAGTTCTGTGTTGTGCCCTCTAGTGGTGTTTTGCAGTAACACACATGGACCAGTGGCCGCATTGAGAACAGTTCCCTACACTAGCAGCCAGTTATCTACGTGAACACATGGTCAAACAGCAAGTATATCTCCAGCTTAATATTGAATTGCCAGGCATTGTTTGGCTTAATGTTGTCTGTAAATAACAAAACCTCTCAATAGACACCTGTTGATCTAAGCAAGGCTGAGATTTAGTCTGAGACAACAGTCTGACGCTGCTGTACTGTAACATTATGACTGAACTCCAGCAGCCTCACACTCCTACAAGCTTACGTTAGCTCTCTATCAGTGGTAACACTTACTGTTCTCCATGGGCTCATACATTCTCACTTCTTTCCCTTTGAGATCCTCTCCATTCCAGGAAAGATGAGAGGATGAGGACCTAGAGATTGTGATGGATTTGTATGTTTATTTGTTAAACTTCTGCACAGCAGCTTTTCTGCATTTTTTGCTGCAATACCACAAGCGGCCACTGGAGAAAATTGGAAGCATGGCTGAGTGGCAGCGCCATATCTAAGTTCTATTATAGATCTATGGTTGTAGGTCTGTTTCTCGGCAGAAAGAAGCTGACTTGTCACAAGTAAAGCACCGGCATTATTAATTTCAGTTCGGTTATTGAAGTTATGACTCGTTCCCATTTAAGTGTCCCATAAATCAGCACACACAATAGATACCAGAACCCTGGAACTGACATAATGATATTCCGCTGCTATTAATGTTATTGTTAATGACTCACACATGCATGTTTTTCTATCTTTGTCGGGACTTCTACAACACATAGTTGTTTTTTTTAAAATCCTTGTGGGGACTTACTGACCCACACATGCAGGTTTTTGTCACACGTACAATTTTTCTTTTTTATCCTTGTGGGGACTGTCATTTAGACACGCACACTGTTTTTCTGTTTTTGCAGGGAATTCTATGACATACACATGCAGGTTTTCTATCTTTGTGGGGACATTTATTGAGACATGCATATAGATTTTTCTATCTTTGTGAAGAACTTTACAGACATACACAGTTCCACTGGGAGTCACAGTAGCAGTAACTACCAGCTTCCAGCTCTTACAGACATTTTCTTCAGAAAATGTAAACTATGTCTTTTTTTTTTAAATATTAATTTCCATTAGTTTATTGAGTCCTGATTTGATCTAATATTTATAATGATCAAACTAAAAAGAGAAGCTCAAACAAGATTTTACCTAAAAGCAGCAAAAGGCCACATATTGTAATCAATCAACAATGTTTTAATGCACTGAAACATGTTAATATCAGGGTCACACTGGAGAGCAATGGATTGCTGTTTTTGTTTCAGGGATTTGACTATGGGATGAGATGCTGCTAATTAACCATTTACACTATCTACTGGTTTGTTATGGTGGTGGGCAAAGAGTGAAAACTAATAAGACTGATCAGAAAAGTTTTTTTTATTATTTTTTAATATACTGCATTGTCCTGTAAGTGGGGGGATGTTAATGAAATTAAACCCATAGAGCATCCCCGCGAGTCCTTAAACTGAACTTCACTGCTACCCTACGTCCAATAATGATCATGTCTTCTCAGTCATTGGTTATTGTTCTTTCTTCCAAGAAAACAAACATATTTTATTCAATTCCATGCCCAAAATCAGATAGCACATTTACCAACCATTAGCGTGATCTATATTGCAGTTGCAGCCTATTTACATATTATAACATAGGCCAGGACTAACAGTGTCCAGTCTTGGGTGCAAAAGTCCACCATCACCAACCCACACATCCCAGTGTCCCAATACTGCAGTGCCAATTGAACTTTGTCATGCCCGTACAAACTATCTGTATACTGTGAGTGCCACCTGCAATATTCATGTCACACTGCCCTTGCTGGACAGAAATGCTTGCAAGTTAAAGTGGGGCAAGACACAACTTGAAGGTTTTGAAAATTTTCTAAACAAATAGAAATGTAATTCCTTGTAAGAAATTTAAAGGGAAAATGCATGCCATCAATGTTTCATGTGATAAGATGCTAAATTCCATTTTGTTTGTGGTTCTTTGGGTGTTTTTTTGGAGTTGTCAAGATGGGTCAGAGAATTAAATGTAACAGCCCATGATGGTGCCCTGATTTGTTTTCTACCCTGCCCGGAAAGTGTCTGTGCATGCAACAGTGGGATAAGGAGAAGACTAAACTACTTTTTTTCCCCCCAGCCGCATTACATAAACCACAGAAAATCATGTTCAAAATAAGCCATCTGATTCTGCTTTAACTGAGCTCTAGTGGTTGCAACAAGTGGTTTGATGGACAGAGCGCGTTTGGTTTTCATTAGATTGTCTCGACACTGACCCCCTGCCCCATCTACAGTAATATGAAACCAGCCCTCTGGCAGACGCACTGTGCGGAAGAGAGCCGAGCAGAGCTGATGCAGTCTGCACTGCTTCCACTACCCGGTCGGTCCGCAGGCTGCTGGACTGCGCTGCCGCACACTGCACCAGAAGCTACCCAAGTAGTAACACACTACCGAAACGTGCAATGGCCAGGGAGTAGTGTTCACAGGCATAGATGGTAAACCTGTGTAGTGTTCGCTGAGGGATTATTTGTGGGTTTTTTCCTGGAGGTGTGATATCGCAGCCATGGTGTGCTGTCAGACTCCCAGAAGTTTATGCAGAGGCGACTGGGGCTTCGCTCCTCTGCTGGCTGCTGCGCTGCTCAGTCTGCTGTTCGCAGGGATGCAACAAACCACAGCGTTTCCCTCCTGGAGGTTAGAGGTATGCTGTGACCACTTTATGACATGTACGAGCTGTCATCGCACTTCTGCAAGTCCAACATATTATCTGGTTTGTAATAATTAAGTTATGTAAGTAAGTTGTCATCAAAAAGTACATTACACCAAACTCCATTCACAATTCTGTGATTTAATATTGACTTTACGTTTCTGTGAAGCTACTTTGTGGGGATGCTACAGCTTGAAAAAAAATTTAATAATTAAAATCTACTTTGCAATTCGGCGTGTACAGTATGGTCTTGCACGAGCCAGCACTTATTTCAAACACTAACTTTTGTTAGTAAATCGTTCAACTCCAATTTACTTTACGTTTAAATTATATAAAATATTATTATTATTATTATTAATAATAATAAATTCATACTTAATGGATCTTTTACACCCCGAATTCACCACGAGCACGAACATAAAGATTAATAACCTGCCTTATCATATGTTTTACAAGCTGTGTACATTTGACAGTCAGCAAAATAAAATTTAATTATAACATTTTTTAATGAAGTATGATCGAGAGTGGAGAAGGAGTAGGAACAGAGTTAGCCTGATTATCATTGAGATAATTTCTTTTCACTGTTATAATACATAAGTTACCAGCTTTTAAAGACTTTTAAAAGGGAGCCACTGTCTGTGCAATTTCAATCTTTTTTTTTTAAACGTATCATTAGTTGGACATCATCAGCTGAAACCACTCAGTTATAGCTTACCCATGGCAATATGCATCAGATTCAATTAATGTTCGGTTGAGGTGGAGAAGTCAGAGGAATTTCATAATTAGATTAGAGTCTGGAATGGATCCCTGTACAGTAATATCTTCAGTGAATTGGATAAATGTGTTCCTCCACACTACTTGTGTCACTGCCACCCACCCACTGTGATACAGAGCCGGAGGGATAGCTTTATGTCATTTCCTTTGCCACACACTCTCATTATGTGTCAATCAAGAAGACTGCTGTTGAGGATTACATAACTGCCTTAGATAAGCTTCCTGTAAGGTGCCAGAATAAATTACTGCATACGTAAAAGATACATTAAAGTGTAGATGTGTCAGTGAATAAAGCTAAGTCAAAATGTAGTCTAAAAGCATTTTCTATCTATAAAACACAGAAAGTATTCCTATATTTTACATTAAGGCTATTTTTTTTATAAATGTTGACAGCTGTGTATTCTGAATGTTACTTAATTCTCAGCTTTTGTCAAATAAAGATGCATGTTGAGTAAAAGTTCAGTTGACAGTGTGTTTTGCAGAAAATAGCCATTGTTTAATCTTTCTGAAACTAAGGATGAAAATCACAATCCCTGTTTAAACAGTCTCTGGGACTGAGGTCTTCCAGACTCCCCAGGATCTTCTGGGATTTGTCTTCAGATGTTTTACCCTCTGAGTCAGCACGAACCACTGGCTACAAGGTTTACAAGTATTCAGATCTTTTAGGTTACCTAAGAAATGTTCTATTTCACATTGTGAACATGCTCCAAAAAGGCAAAAGTCCTGCATTCAAATGTGTTACTGGCCATAATTACTTAAAGTATCTAAAGTAAAGGTACTCATTGTGCAGTAAAATGATCCCTGTCAGTGTTTCTCTATTATTTCTGCTGGTTTGGATTAATATCACTTCTGTATTAATGTGAATGTTACATTTAACTGCTTTTTATGTTTATGCTTGAGCTCATTTACATACTTCTTCACATATTTTTGTGTCGTTTAATCTACAGCAATGCATTATATTCTTTAAGATCATCGTATGTTTGTTAAGGATGGGGGCCGGGGGTGGTGTCAGTACAGCTTAGTATCGTGCAGCATTATTCGATACACACATTCCAAGTATTGCTCTTTTATTATATGAATTATTAATATTGCAAATACAAATTCAACTTTTTGGCACTAGAATAGTAAAAATCAATTGCGTTTTCAGCCCAATAGATGGTGCTTAGATTTATTTCTGGTGAGGTTAGCAGAGATCACGATCCGCAGAGCCAGATTGATTGGTCAGTCTGTCTGCTTGACAATCCCATTTTGCTGCAATAAAAATGAGTAAAGGTGAAGAAAACGAACAGACTGAACAATTTATCTTATTAGATGAAACTGATGGTGACAAAATTTTCCTTTGGTAACATAATTTGCAGTTGAAAAGGGTAATATATTGCAATTAATGTTGTCAAAGTACTTTCGCATATTGCAAAATGTTTAAAACTGTAGTAATATTGTATTGTAATACTGAATCGTGGGGCCTGGCTTTTGGTGATTCCCACCATGAATGTTTGTAGAGTTGCTGTCCAGCAAGAAGCAGGAATCTCTGAAAAGTCAACTTTGCATGGTGTCAGAAAAACAACCTTGTTTTAAGCTTTTTGACAATGTTTTTTTTTTTCCAGCTGATCCCAGAGGGTCTTTAAATCTTTTTTTTTTTAGTTTGAGAAGTAGGAGAATTTTCTGAACCCATAAAGAAACACTTATCCTTCAGTTTATCAGAAAAACTCATATTCTAAATCACTTAATTTGGAGATACATGGTTTTCACTGGACAGGAAGGGTATGAACAATTTGTAATCTGAAAAGTAACTAGTAACTAAAGCTGGAGTAAAAAGTACAATATTTGCCTCTGAGATGTAAAAGAATAGAGTTAGATAAAATGTAATTTTAGCACAAGTAACTCAAATTTGTTTGTACAGTACTTGAGTAAATGTACTTAGTTACATTCCACCACTGTGGTTTAGTCATTTGTTTTGGCCCTCATGGTTTATGGTTAATCTTTATTTGTGCCAAAGCGTGAAATTAGATTTGCAGTAAATATAACAAGACACGACACAGAAAGAACAGTGTTGGCCTTACTACATTAAACACCTCATAAATCACTGAGCAGGAGATTCCAGTCAGGTCAGGAAAGCAACTGTTGTGTAAAACAATGACCAGGGCATATAATGCAGTACAGAGACATTATATTTAACATCATTCAAGACAGCAGTGTGGGACTGTCTGCCAGACTGCCTGCCCCTTTTTCTCTATTTTGGTAAGGAAATGAAGGAAGTACTGGATCTATTTGTCTTGACTGGGCGAAGCAGAAACAGGAACCAGAGGATAGGGTGTAGAATACAAAGTTAAGGGAGTGGCTTTGATATTTGCCCTCCATCTTCAGTATTTTTCCCCAGGAAGAGAGCATAGGCTCCATAGGTCAACCAGTTGGAGCCAGTTCAAACAGACTGATTTTCCTCACTAGGGCTGTATTTGAATTCTATTTTTGTGTTCTGAAGAAGTGAAATGATCAAATTCACAACAAAAAAGCAAAGATTTAAAGGTCCAGTGTGTAAGATTTCTATTATTGGCAGAATATTGCAAAAAATTGAATGTAGTATTCAGAAGTATACTTTCATTATAATCAAAAGAAAATAAGAATAGTTGTGTTTTTGTTACCTTAAAATGAGCCGTTTATATCTAAAAAGGGCACGGGTTGTTTCTATTTTTGTCCCAATCCAGTTTAGATGAAACCACGCCCACTTTTGTATGACACACCACATGACAGCCTATCAGAGTCTACAGCTCTAAAGGGAGCTGAACACTGAATTAAATTAATTTGCTATTTTTCAGTGTCGAGTAATGGCAAATGTTAATAGTCGTTAAGTTTCAGTCAGCTTCAACACTTTCAGTCAAGAATAGAGGCTGTATTAAGTGTAGCTCTGGTTGTGTCTGTGTTTTTCTTGTGGTCGGTTTGTAAAAGTAACAGCCAGTGGGTTGTGAGATGTAGTTTGCCCGGCCTGCTGCTGCTACTCTCGGCGGACGTTGTGGTCGCCATCTTGGCACTACCGCTGCCGAAACCAAACGTTCCTGGCTGTGCCTATCGTTTTTCCGAGCTCGGGGTGTGTGGAGCGGCAGCCCTCCCTGCGAGCACGCCGCCTGTCCGCTCTGCCTCGCCCAAAGACACTCTGGCTGTGAACAGCGGCTCCGGCGGATGAGTGCTCTTGAGAATCAGCAGGCCAGGTGAGATGGACTGACACAGCCAAAGAGATCGGTGTGTTTACCAGCGAGACTACAGTTCACGATCCATCGTGTCAGCGCTACGGTTGGCTGTTGGTTTGAACCAACCTCAGAAAAACAAACTTCCAGCCTAGCGTAGTTGTCATTGGCTGTCGTATACTGGCAATGCTTTTGTCACGCTGAAGTGGGGTGGTTTCATCTAAAGTGGGTTGGAAGGACAATAGACGCGCACAGGTTCTCTTCCATGGAGGCCGCCATGTATCTACAGAAACCCACAATGGACAAACCAAGAAACCAAACACTGGTTCTAGAAATGGCCCTTTGCATTTTGCAGGCACCGTAGGTTTTCCAACATGGTTGGAACCAGAGATGAGATGTTTGCAAACTGCCAGCTCACCAGTAGTTGCCACTGAATCCCACACACTGGCCCTTTAAGAAAAGTCAGCTCAAATGGGGATGACAGCGCACACGTTCTGTCAGTCTTTCCTCGAAAGATTTCAGACTGTTGCACTCTGTTGTTCCCTCGAAAATTGACTGCAGTATTTGTGTGGAAAAACAAATACAGTTGGAAAAAAAAAGCTTGAGAAAAAAGTTCTAACCCTGCCTACTATCACACCTCCACACACCTGGCTGTGGAGGTGTGATAGCTGCATAAATGGGCTGTGCTTGTCCGATTTTCGGTTTCAGACAGTTACAAAACTTGACAAACACAGACCACACAACCCCCTCTGTTCAAAAAAGGTGGAGGAAGTTTCAAATGCTGTTGGATGATCTGGCAGGGAAATTTTTTTGAAGCATACTGAAACCCATAGTCTCCTCTTGGCTGCTTCCTCCATCCTCCTGCTTCCCTGATCTCTCTCTTAGGACTCTGTCCTGTGTGCCTTTGTAGTCTCCACACGATTAATTGTACCAATGGAAAACGGCGCACATGTTTGGACAGTCTCTCCTACAAGCTCTTCAGGTGTTGCGCTCAGTTGAACACATGGAAAGTAACAGAAATTGTTGCGAGAACAATTGAAAGAAGAGAAGTTGGAAATTTAAGGTGAAAACCTTTACACCTCCACACACCTGGCAAAGCAAGGAAGAGAGCGTGTTTGTTGGATTGTCTGTTTTGGAAAAACTTAAGATTCTGAAATGAACGTGTCTGATGTCATTAGATAATAAACAACCTACGTAGTGTGAGGCATATTGAGGCCTTTATGCTTCTCACTGCAACCTGCATGTTGTTGACAGGCTCGCTTCATATATATGTGCCTGTCAGACTCCAAGCACATAGTTAAGGTTAAAGGTAAAGTGGGTCTTTGTAAAGAAATCAAGATTCAGCGTACATGAGCAGTTCCTTAAAGGACCAGTGTGTAGGATTTAGCGGCATCTAGTGGTGAGGTTGTAGATGTCAACCAGCTGAATACTACACACCTCACCCTCCCCTTCCAAGGCGGCAAAACTTGCAAAAAAATTGCAAAAATCCCTCATTAGGACTTTTTTGAGTTGCTATAACGTGAATTTCCCTGGTGTGGGATCTGTTGTGCCCTGGGTGACCTCTCTATCATGAATTTTTGATCCGTGGTGGTTTTATATTTTCAAAACTTTGCTAGAGCCGAGAAAAATGATTAAAAAATCTGTGACATCATCACAACGTAGAGTCTATGGGCCGAGCGGGCCACATACTGCAGATGTAACCCGGAAGCTAGAAAATGTTTTCGGGGTAATGCGCCAAGCGAGCAATTCTCATCAAGCTGAATGGACACCAGCTTTGCGTACGCTGTCTAGTTCTATGATAATACACCTATGAAGAGGATCCGCACCCTTTATAGATATAAAGGACTCCGTCTAAGGTAAGGAAAACACAACGATTCTTATTTCCAGGTGATTATACATTAATGAAATCATACTGATGGATATTATATTCAATTTATGCCAATAAATCCCCCTAAATCTTAAACACTGGACCTTTAAATCCTCCTTAAATATATCAGTCACCAGGACAGGAAGCCTTCCCAGTCAAGCACAGAATGGGCTGCTTCAGTCAGACTCAGGGTCCAAGTGACTTCAAGTGTTGGAAAGTGGATTTATTACTTAAACCCATCTCCATAAAAAGTTATAGATTTTAGCAACTGGTGCAATCACTATTATGGAATATCACAGCCAGAGGCAAACCACAACTGAACTTCAGTCAGCATATTTATGAAAGCACTAAAACGAAAAGCACCCATAGACAGACTTTCAAAGCTATAAAAATAGCATATAATCCAGGTGTGATCACTTGGAGTCAATGTTGCCCATCCCCAAAGAGACATCAGACACAACCTATCTGTGAAAAGGATCATACGCGCACTACGTTTGGAATACACTTTTACTGCTGACCCCCTCCGTTTCCATGAGATGGAATGCCCTTGCATGAAAATCTAATACATAATATTCAGTTGCAAGGCAGTTCAAATAACAGCAGCTGAGCACAGTTGCAACTGTCTAGATGTGGAGAAGTGAAGTTTAATGCCTGCCACTTCAAGTCAAGTCAAACCCACTCCAGGTATTGTAATATGCACTGATTTAAAGGTCCAGTATGTAAGATTTATGGGGATCTATTGGCAGAAAAAGGGAGAAATTGGATATAATATTCATACACATGTTGTCATTAGTGTATGTGTATCACCTGAAAAGAACCAAAGCGAAGATGATACATTCTTTCAGTTTTCCAAGTGATTTAGCTGGCGTTCACAAAGGCAAAACTCAAACGGTCCAGAAATTGTAAACACAAGTTACTTGTTGGAAATGTTGTTTGATCACTAGTAATAGAGTCGGTCAGTAAAAGACATCTAACGCCCCAATCTCTACCTGGATATCGTTCATCATGGAGCACCATGTTGGTATTGATCCTGAGCACATATCAACAGCGTTTAGAAGACTGTACATATGAATGTCTTATAAGACAGCGGTTATTAGATAATGTAATAATGCAGGCATTGCTCACTTCGTGGTGAGTCCAGGTTTCCACATGTAGGTAACAAACCTGTTACTAATTCACCAGTCACCAAAATGCACAAAAAGGAACATTTTTTTAACCCATTGCGTGGTACGTTTCTGTGATTGGTTCGAATGGTGTCCACACTTGACGATGGTCACCAGGAAAGCGGTTGTTTGGTCCAAACATCCAGCATTTACATCAACCCAAACGAACCACACCAAGGCGGTGAACGCTCCAGCGTTCAGTTCAGCTGGACTAGACATGACTTGTATGAATCATTGTGTTTTTGTTACCTAAGAGTGAGCTGTTTTTATCTACGGAGGGCGCAGGTCCTGGTCCTCTTCCAGTAATGCTGCAGTATTGCAACGATCAAAACAGACTAGCTGTAGATACGGCCTTTCGTGTTGTGCGTGATTTTCACAGCCACCATAGGTTCTCCCACATGCTCGGAAGGGGAAGGTGAGATGAGTTGTTTACAATCTGCAAGCTCACCAATAGATGCCACTAAATCCTTGACACAGGTCTTTTAAGAAGAAAAATGTCATTTATCTCATAAATAAATCTCATCATTTATCTTTTGGAAACCTAGTCCACACTGATTGTCTTTAGATTAGAATTCAACAGTAGCTTCAGATGCCTCAAGGTCCAGTAACTTCACTTCAGTGCAAGGTGATTAATTAAAGGTTTTTCTTTGTCCAAGGAAGAAGCTTACACCACTGTGTTGCTCATCGGAATCCGCAAAGAGGCCCGGTCGCAAGTGCTACACCTGTCCAGGAACAAGCGCTACACCCTCACCCCAGAGCAGCTGAAATGGGACAAGTTCAAGCTCACATACAAGTATTTATTTGTAATTCTTCTCTAGTCAACACAGTTGTAGAAAATGGGAAAAGGGAAAACAAATCTTTTGACAAAACCCCAGAGAGTGTTAGACTGATGTTGATTTTGGCAGGAAAACACAAGCACAGATATTTTTCAGTTGAAGCAGGCCAAGTTAAAGATCTTGAAATCAGATTACTGTTGAGGTGGGCTAGATGCACCTTAATGGAATCACTGAAATTATGGAACGGGACCAACAAAAGTTCAAAGTGCACAATTTGACAATGGTTGCCTTGCAAAGCTCTCTGTTTGAATTTGTCAGAGGGTAAAATAAAGTGGTATATGGTGGAGTTTAACACCCACACTGCAATTACATAGCTACAACACATTCGAATTGTGCTGCAATAACAGTTTGGAGAAGATCCAGTGATACTTTATTCATCCTGGAGCTGTAAAAAGATGATACCGTACAGTCCTTTATGAGAAGATCGGATTGAACTAAACAGGTTTGGCAGGTTATTTTTGGGATCCAACAAACTTACAGGTAACTTTGGTAACTTTGCACTCCATTTTCCTATGGTTGCATGTGCAAGTGGCTCATGGGGACAACAATTTTTTTGACAGTGGTCCAGCACTGAAAGAAACTACTGCAGCTGGTAGAAGCAAACCTGAGCTGCAATGTAACTAAAACTAGCTAAAAGCACTTGATTTTACCACTGACAGGCTCAGATTGTTTTTCTAAGTCTGGTAAAATTATGGAAAGATTGGTCCAAAGATAGAACCTTTTAAAGAGTAAGATGCTTTTTGTTTAATCGGAAACAGTTGAGCGATAAGCTCATTTCAAAAAAGCCAGACTTCATTGAGAAAAACAGCAATTTTACCTCTCTGGTCTACAGCTGACTCAGTCAGTTAGTTTGTCTGTGTTATTGTGTGTTTGATGTTTTTGTTTGTTTGTTTTCCTGTCTGACTTTTAGTGTTTTGAAGGGTCAAAACCAATTGAGGCGGCTTTAAATGAAAGAAGTATTAATTATTGTTCATGTCAATGGAGTCTGGTCGAGTTAAACGGAGCGATATAGCAGCTGTTTTTGGTTAAACAAAAGGGTTCTTACTCTTTGGAAAAATGTCTATATCTGTAGGGATCCTTTCCATAATGTTGTGAGACACTTGTAAAAGCAATCTGAGCTTGTCAGTGGCAAAACAAGCACTTTTAGTGGACTTGCTTTGACAGTGCTCTGTTGCCTGGAGGGATTATGTTTCCACTCAGGTTCGCTTCCACCACTTGCAATGCACTCGCTCAATACTGGACCAATGTGAAAAATTACTGTCCACGTTAGTCACTTAGACACCAAATCATAGGAAAATAAGGATCCAGGTTGAAAAATATAGAAGTTACCCTTGAGGTTGACAGTGGACAAAAAGCAGATTATGAGCCAAATTTCTGAATTAGTAAAATTGTCTATCTTCATCTTGTTCTTATTGACAGTTGATGTCGCCAACTGATCAATATCTGATTCTTATTAAAAGTAGCCATATCAGTTTAACCTTAGCCAAGATTTAGGAGAATATCAGGTCTCAGTAATGGAGCTGTACTTGAAGTGCTTGTGGGAATTCTGGTCTGTCTGAACAGTAGCCATTGTGTTTTGGCAGGTTCTTCTCCTGTAGAGGAATGTGTGTGTAGAGACCAGTATTAACTACACAATGCTGTTGTTTCTGAGCAGGTTGCTCTCCTTCCCCACAAACTTGATAAATGCCAGCGACACGCGTCGAGGCATTGCCAAGGCCTTTGGCATGTGGAGCGACGTCTCGCCGTTCAGCTTCAGAGAGGTGCCAGCTGACCAAGACGCAGACATTAAGATCGGTGGGTACTCTCTGCATGTGGCTGTATCAATCGCCAACAGATGTTCCTTGGCTCCGAGCTGCAGCCTTCTGCTCTGTCGTTACTGTTTTTCTCTCCGTGCTGTCATCGCAGAGATGTCTTCGCCTCCAAACTCATTAAATCACACTACCGCGACTATATTACCGAGCTTATATTCAGCATGATTCATAATTCTAAATGAAAAAAATAAATGCTTAACAACTTCCATACATGTCAGCCCATGGTGAAGCAGTCTAAATTATGCTTTATCTGTCCCTTTGGGTACAAACTCCAGGGTCCTGCATAAATTCTCAGTGACAGTGAGAGGAATGGTTGTCATCCTGCGGCGTGAAGGCTGAAGAAAAAGTTCTGTCTGTTGTAATTCATCATCCAACTGCTGTAGTCTACACACAGCACAAATAATGGAGTGAGGGTTTCCCTCCTCGGCTCTAAGGTATGTGTCTCTCTCTCTCTCTGTGTCTTGGCAGGCTTCTACCCCGTCAACCACACAGACTGTCTGCAGTCCTACTTGCACCATTGTTTCGACGGCATCACAGGAGAATTGGCTCACGCATTCTTCCCACCAACTGGCGAGATCCACTTCGACGACCACGAATACTGGATTCTGGGAAACATGCGCTTTAGCTGGAAGAAAGGCATGTGTCTTTATCATGTTTGTTGAAACTGCTCATATTTAACCCATAAGGTGATGGATGCAGCAGATGCTGAACCGGACAGCTCGCGCGGGGTGCACGGCAACTGAAAGAGAAAATAATCAACAGTATCTATGTTGCAGGGGTTTGGCTGACGGATCTCGTCCATGTGGCAACTCACGAAATCGGCCACGTCCTGGGACTCATGCACTCCATGGACCCGAAAGCTATAATGCACCTGAATGCAACTCTGACAGGGCGGAAGCTAATCACACAGGATGAGGTGTGGGGTTTGCACCGTCTCTACGGTACGTTCACAATCCTTATGGTTCTTACTCTTCTTCCAGAGCAGATGGGAAAGTTCTCCTTTTTGGCTTTGACAATGGTAAATACATCTAATGACGCTATCAGTCATCCAGGACACGGGATATCTAGAAGTAAAAGGCAAATGGACTTGTTTGGTCTCAAAGACATTTTACAGTTCATCCAAAAGTTGAAGCGCTGAATGAATGGAAAACTTCCTCAAGACCTAAACAGCAAATCAGATCGGGATCAAGGTCTGACAGGCCTGATGGCCCAACCTGTCATACGTGGGTTGTCAGCGGGGTTGTTCCGATGCCGAAATTCAGACAAAAGATCTGCACACTGATAGCTCTCAGAAACTTCAATCAATCAATGTTTCGATCTTCAGTGTTGTCAAACCTTGACAGTCTTTGTCAGGCATTGTCAAATTTTGAGTCTGTAGATCGAAACATTGTGCAATTAAAGTTGCTGGGAGCTATCAGTTGACCATGCGGATCTTTTGCCTGGTTTTTGCATTCAGTTTGCTTTTGTGATGCAGCACCTGTAAACGTATTTTGAATCTGTGTATGCTACTACTTCCCAGCAACATCCTGTATGCCATTTTTTTTAAATCTGAGCCCGGCCATACAACAATGATGGCGATCATCTCATGTCTATACAGTGGAAGAGAACTGATGCAGCATCTGAGAAACCTCACGACATCCTGAGAAAAAGACCAGCACCAGAACTTTTGCCCTTTTTCACCCAGTTTGACAACTTCTCATTAAACGTTAACCACTGGTGGTCTTACAGGGAACAAAGGAAGTTTTTCCTTGCCACTGTTGCTGGGAACTATTCAGTCTCTGTAAATAATACTATTAAGAGTACGGTCTAGACCTGCTCTATATGAAAAGTGCCCTGAGATAACTTCTGTCATAATTTGATGCTATATAAATAAAAATGACTTAACTTGACATTGCCAAAGTGAAAGAGGATTAATGTTGGAGCTGTCAGGCGGAACAGTGAAGTTGGTCCCTGGCACAACCTTCCCGATCACCTGCATGTCATGAAAGACGGCAAGGTATGATTCGGTCGGGGTCCAACGTGTAGTATGCCATGTCTCTCGGCCAAGTCAGGGCAAGAAATCAAGAATTTAAGTGATGGCTTAATCTGACACAAAAGGCAG
This sequence comes from Lutjanus campechanus, assembly GCA_027495735.1. Lineage (NCBI taxonomy): Eukaryota > Metazoa > Chordata > Actinopteri > Lutjaniformes > Lutjanidae > Lutjanus > Lutjanus campechanus. Next base: position 37,478 of record JAJHUR010076417.1, on the reverse strand, counting down.
AAATATTGCGCAGACTGATCCCAGCATTAAAAGAATTACATCTTGATACACTTGTGAAGAACCATTGGTAGAAAACCTGTGATCCAATTATCGACCAGAATGTGGACCACAGTGTTTGTCCGACACTGAAAGCCAACGTGGCATTAATGAATATTGTATAAACTACTCATGAGTCATCATTAGCGTGTATTATGGTGAGTCATTTTCATTGGAACAAAAAGCAGATCAGGGATCCAAATTCTTTTGCTGCTGACTGAGAGCTGTTGTCTGATCCTTCTCCTCCTCCTCCTCCTTTTACTCTATCTCCCCTTCTCCTCCAGGATGTTTGGACCGGTTATTTATCTGCCCGGCCTGGGCTCGGAAAGGGTATTGCGACAGCAAGCGCAAGCTGATGCAGAAGCACTGCCCGTCCAGCTGTGATTTCTGTTACGGTAAGACGCAGCAGCAGTAAGCAGCAGCAGTCCAGAGGGAGGAAAAAAAAGTTTTCTCTCAATTGAGCAGTGCAAGGAGCTGCTGTGAACCGTTTGCCAATGGAGCAACGGGAGCCAACAGGTCCAGCCGCGCAGAGCTGCGATGGGGGTTTTCAAGAATCTGATGTGAAGGGAGATTACACTTGCCACTGGAGGAGTTTAGCGTGTTTAGATCTGGAGAATAGCAGCGTCCCCAGGGAGGCAGTGTGTGTCTTGGCCCAGGACACTGACAGAGCAGATACCTGTTGATTATTGGCTGTCTCCACGCTGAGTATTGATAACACATCTGCAATCAGACAGCCTAAGCCCCTCTAGGTTTATTGTGTGACGCTCTGGTGCTGAGGCGTCCTGTTGCACAACAGGAAATGGCTCCTCTTAACCATCACAGCCCATAGATTGTTGTGGCTTTCTGAGATTTTTGTCAGCAACAAGGGACAGTGTGGAGAGAGGCAAGAGGATACGATTCCTGGCTCGCAGTAATCTGTTCCTCATTGTTGATTGGGAGACGTTGTACGGCTGTGGAAAATTCCTGAGTGACTCCAAACCGCTGGAATTTCAGACTGTGGCTTGAGGGTTAGAGACACACAAGGTCAATTTGGATTTTTGCGGCATTAACGAGAGCGACTGTTTTTTAAGCAGACTTTGGGTTGATCACAAGGCGGCCGCTTGTGTTTGTCAGGAGCCAGATGGGAGGTATTATATTGATAAGACAGCCGCGACGCCGGCAGGTCAGGGGTTGTGAAAAGCGTATTAAGTGTCTGACGTGATAAGGTTTGTATAAAATATTTTGACAGTAATCAGTGTTTCAGCGAGGAGCTTATGAGGGAAAGTTGTGATATCTCCAGACTATGAAATACACTAAGGTAAAGGATCCTCTCTTCTTTTTTTTTTCTAGCAAAATGCTCTCAGATGATTGTTTTATGGTGATGATAATTGTAAGATCATTAAAGCACAATCTTTGCATGTCTTATTTTGGAGCATCATCTTAAAGGGACAGTTCAAACCAAATCAGAAATACATATGTTTCCTCTTACCTGTAGTGCTATTTATCTGTCTAGATTGTTTGCATGTGTGTGATATTGGCCGTAAAGATGTCCGCCTTCGCTGGAATATAACATCAGGGCTACACTGTCTGCATGAGCTCGTGTGTGGCGGCTAGGCTACCTCATGAGCGGCTTGCGGACACACAGACAGTGATCCTGCTGTGACGCTACTACTACCAGCAATATTCTTCTACACCGAGTTTGCAGAAGAGTTTTGAAGGGAAGAAAAGAGTTGCAACCAGCAAGCAATGGGATTTTTTCCCCCTTTCAGGCAGAGAGAAAAGAGAGCGCATCGGAAAAATACTGCCCTTCACCCGATTTTTCATATCCGACATATTCTACAGATACAGACGTTGAAACTGGAGTGAAAGGTGTCATGTTGCTCGGAAGATGTCGATATGACTATCAAAAGATAATTTTCAGTCTGTTTTTGCTGAGAAAAAACAGACCATACGCCAAATCTCTAGATAAAACGTTGCTGCAGCTGCACTGCTTATGCAGGCAGCGGGCCCGGGTGTAATGGAACTAAATGGCACTTGGCTTCTGGGGCTCAAAGCGCCAAAAGAAATACATTTTAAAAACTCATCAGCAATGCATCTTCCCAGAAATCATGACTTGGTTACTCAAGATAATCCACAGACCTTGCGAATGGTTTCATGTAGGAACTACGTTCTTTCTAAACTACACCTACCAACCAAATCACCACACGATTAATGTTTACATCCGGCACTGCTTCGAGCATGAGCCGTATCATGATATCTGGAAAGAGGCACTGGTGTTCAGTTGGGCTGCAACTAACATTTATTTTCCCTGTAGATTAATTATTTTCTTGATTATCCCATTAGTTGTTCAGTCCATAAAATGTCAGAAAATGGTGAAAAATGTTGAGCAGTGTTTCCTAAAGCCCAAGGCGACGATCCTCAAATGTCTTGTTTTGTCCACAACCAAAAGATATTCACTTTACGGTCATAGAGGACTAAAGAAAATATTCACATTTGAGATGCTGCAATCAGAGAATTTGCACATTTTTAATGTAAAAAAACCCCCAAAAACACTCAAAACAATTAACTGATTATCAAAATGATTGGTAATTAATAGTTGATTAATAATCATTTAATTGTTGCAGCTCTACACATGAGTTTTTCAAATGTATTCTTTTGGCTCTTTGATCACCACAAGGAATGTCATGTAGTACTACAGGGAAGAGGAAAACGTGTATTTTTGATTTTGGGGGTGAACTGTCCCTTGAAGTATCTCCTCTCTATTCTTTTTTAGAATTCCCTTTCCCCACCATGGCTCCTACCCCGGCACCCCCAAGAACCAAACACAAGCTGGTCGTCGAGGGCAAGAAGCTCACTTTCCGTTGCGGGAAGAAAATAGCATCAAAGAGAGGCAAAGTATAGTGAGTATCTGCCAGCGAACAGCAGTGATTACAGTGCAATTTCACCGAGCGCTAACATCTAACTTCTGTTTCAGCTGGTACAAGGACGGGGAGCTGCTGGAGTTCTCTCACCCGAACTACATCACCTTGAAAGACGACCACATCACCATAGTGGCCAACGCCATCAACGAAGGCACATACACCTGCATCGTGAAGAAAAAAGAGAAAGTTCTCACAAACTACTCGTGGAGAGTACGTGTGCGCTTCTGAAGGCCACGCCGGCACCAGCTCCTCTGCACACTGAACGGGACGCAATCACACACACATGGTCACAAGCAGACCTCATTCACTAGGGCACATATTTCTGGTTTTTTTTTTATTGATATTGTCTTTCTTGTATCTTCCACATACAACTGTCTATCGTTGATTGTTACTGTGTTCAGGCGTTTGAGTATGTGCAAATAATAAATGTTCCGTGACACGTTTAGTGAAAATACTACCTGACTGTGAAAAGCTGTTCCTGACAGATGTTGCGGTTTGCATTTTTATTTGGTGGTGAAAGATTCTTGCAGCCCTCGTCAGCTGTTTGGGACAATAACTCTGCATTCGTCAGGCCTGGATTCCTTCAAAGGCGGTAATGGGGTCCAAGGCCACCCAGGGGTTCTTGGGGTGTCCCCAGCAAAATGGGAACTAATTAGATTTCACTGTGGTTCAATTCAAAAGATATAAGCCATGTTGGAGAATGTATAAGAGTATCTTCTCATATAAAGAGAGCACAAAATCTTCCACTATAAGTCCCTGGGGAAAAGTGGCGTCCAAAAAAATATCCATGTCCCTAATGTGTTTCTTTTTAAGGGCCTGAAAAAGTTACAGAAGTTCTTGCTTAGATGCATGCCATTTGAGTAATTTACGCACTGACCAAACTAAGCAGCGAAAGCCAGAATAAGCAATGTTGTCTACAGCCTTTGGAACTATTTGGACCTTAAACCGCATATGGAACACCTCAGACGTCTAGCTTACTTTACTAGCTTCGCAGCGAAGCCAGCAGTCTGCCTCCAGAGACTGAGCAGTCAGTTCCACTAGCAGCTCTCCTTCCAAGCTTATTCAACACATCAGGTGTAATAATCTGCAGAAGGACTCCGGTGGGGGCAGGGGATAGATAAAACTGATTAATGAACATTTCCATTTAGTGCTGGCTCTGGACGTCCCAAGGCAAGAGGATTTTTCTACACCCCCGTTCCAGTGAAAGCAGCGAGCGGTCTTGCAGGGAATGAAACTGTACTGTTTATTTTTCTTCGGCTCAAAATCAAAGAATTTATTGGTTTAATTCTGAAGTCGCAGAAGCCGTTTAAAAACAAAGGCAGAGTGCAGTCTGGGCCTCTTTTCCCCCTGAAAGAACAAAGTACTGAGACAAAGTGTGCAGTGCAAAGAATGACATCACTTTTGGACAGCGACTACCAAGTTGGGTTCAAGGCTGGATTTTTTTTTTAGACTTGACTTCCCTTCATTTTTTTTTCCCTCCTCTGGCAGTGTGTGGTTGTGTTTGCATAGCTTGGACAGAGTTTATAAATATAGGGAGAACAGCAGACAAAACAAAGTTTCAAACTTTATTTCTAGCAAAAACATCGTCCCCCTGTCATCAAGTGACCTGACAGTCGCAACTAAATTTCTAGCATAATGCTGGATGGAAAGGCAGCCAATGCTGCATCATCATCATTATACAGTAGCTCAGGCAGCCAGGAAATACCAGCCATTTATAAAATCTGGTCCTCTCTCATGAAGTATAAAAGGGAAAATAAAACAAAAGTCAAACATGAGAGCTAAACTTCTAACAGATGTATGGTTGTGTCTTCTCTTTAAGAGCTAAAATGGCCACATTTAAAATGGTGAAATGGCTTGAAAATGCAGAGAAAAAGAAGAAAAAGAGAAGAAATTCTGGATCACGTTTGATCCACCAGTCATGCTGTGAGACAGTCCTGACTATTTGGTAACAGTTGTAAATGATCAGATATTGATCGGGTTTACAGTTGTAAACCGGTGACACTGTCCAGTTCCAAGAAAACAACCAGTTCCAGAACTCTTTGCTCCCTCTTTCTCAGCTCGGCCGCCAGGTGTGTGCTGCCGTTTCAGGGGCTCAGAATTTGAGGCTAAATCCCGGACCGACTGCAGACGCTCCCTGGTTGCTGGTTGTCAGGTGGAAGCCCGTGTCTTTGAGGTCGTCGTCACCCTGGAGAGATGATGGAAACAAAGTTAATTTCACTTCTTCATCAAATTAAATCAGACGTTATTGTGCAATAAGCAAGTAAAATGATGTTTTGTGAATTGTACAGAAGGGTGATAAAGTTTCATGCTTCACATAGTAACCAAGTAGAATTTGCATTATTTATAACCTAGCAAAACCAATATCTGATTAATTAATCTAAAAAGCGACCTACTGGAAATTTATTACAAAAGCAATGTGATTTCAAGCATTTTTATCCAAAATTTAAACCTTAAATAAAACTGAAATAACAACCAATAGGATTGGGATGAAATGCTCTAATTCGGTGGTAAGACTGCAAATATCAACACTATCTTTCATTGAAAGATATCAGCCTCGAGCTTCTGGGTGGGTAGGACCACTGCTGAAAACATTAGGGACTAAAGGGTGCTCATCATGGAAAACACAAGGAGGAAATACCCGGACACAAAGCAGAAGCCTGTAGGTCTGTAATCTATTTAACACAGACAGCGTTCGGAAAGCCTGGTAGCTCTATGTAATGGAGAAAGTGGAGCCTAATGTCCTTACCAGGTGACTGTAGCCCAGGCCTCCCTCGGGTGGACGAGGACTGGTGCCTCTCTTCACCCTCTGCTGCTCGCTCTTGGCTGGCCAGGTGGGGAACATGGACGGGTCGATGGGCAGCGGCGTCTCACGGAAGTACTCGTGCTTGAGCCCCTCGTCTGATAAGATCCTCTTACTGGGGCAGTAGGTGAGGAATCTGGAAAACAGTCATATGGAGGCGGTAATACGCATTGTTTGAATAAAGAAGTACGTAAGATAATCAGGCAAATTGTTGTGTGGAATTTTATTATTTATACAGAAACCTTTGAGTGTAGAGCACTGCTTAAGAATTGTACAGTATCATTTTGAGAGGTAACCTGGTTCCAGACCCCCTGAGTGGCTGCTCTCATCTTTCTGATTTTTTTTTTTTTTCTTCAGAAATTTAAATGGGTCTGGTGTTTTGCTCATTGACGGCTGTTTCCCCAGGTGGAAAACCAATCAGGTCTTTGTAGGAGGGACTGACCATGGAGTCGTCATCTTTCTGTGAGCCAAAAGAGTAGTGACAAGAAAAAGGCCTAAAACATGACGCAAGCGGGGATGAGACTGACGCAGCTATGCAAGTTGTTGCAGGTTAGCTGCTCCTAGAACTAACTGCTTCTGTGTCGACTTAAATGGTTTTAATTTAATTGTAAAGGACATAAATGGTGGCATAAGATGTGGCATGAGCAGGAATCTTGGTTAAAGGGTAACTTTTGTATTTTTCAACCTTGACGCTAGACAAAAAAGTTTTTGGAATTGGTCTGGTATCTCCTAAAAATTCTTATTTTTGCCGTTGACAGGCTCAGATTGTCATTTTTAAGTGTCTGACAACATTATTAACTCCTCCAACAATCACCAACTCTGGTTGTCTGGTTGAAAAAAACCCTTAATAGATCTGAAAATGTTCTGCCTGTACAGCTGTTTCTCACCACTGCTTCACTGACGGCCTCCCTCTCGCTGTTCTCTCTGTACTTTCACATCTACTGGAGTGAATAATGGGGTTTATTTTCATCAAACCAGAGCTGGTGCTTGTTGGAACGGTGGAAAGGCCAACCAAGACGGTTTTGGTGAGTTTTATTTTTGTTTCTGTCAAGTTTGAAAGAAGATGACGATAAAATTACTATTTCTGCAAAGGGACTCTGGTGAGTTTGGCAAGAGCAATAAAACAGCTGTTGCTGGTTACACAAAAAGGATCTTTCGCTGTTTAAAAAAGCTCCGTCTCTGTAGCGATCCTTTCCATAATGTTGTCAGACGCTCAGAATAACAATCTGAGCCCGTCAGTGGCAAAACAAGCACTTTTGGTGTATATACTGCACAGTCAAAGCTTAGTTTTGCTTCTTCCTGCTGCAGTGCTCTCGCTCAACACTTGACCATTTTCAAATATTGTTGTCTCCATTAATCACAAAAACATTGTAAAGTAGGGTTCGGGTTGAAAAATACTGAAGTTATTCTTTAACTACATCTATACAGACAATCTGGACACAAGATGCAGCGCAGACCATGAGGGGCCAGTGGGTTTGTGCGGGGAGTCCTAACTGTATATGACAGGATCAACACAGCATAATGGGGAGCTGCTCAATTGTGATAATTGGCTTTCTGACCGTGTCTGATAGGAATCTGCCATGGGTGAGCGGGGTCGGCCTGAAAAGATTTTATTAAACAAACTGTCTCTGTTTTTGTGTGGAAGGGTTACTGACTTTATGCAGCTTTATGACATATGAGATCAATACTGGCACTGAACGGGACGATCCTCCACTTGTGTCCAAATAATTGTTTTTTGGTTTGGAATTCCAAGAATGTGCGTTCTTCCTGCACCTGTGAACCTTCTTCTCCTCCTCAGGACCCTCAGGACCCCAGAGCCCTGCTGGTTTTCATTCCAGGTCTGTTTATACCCGGGACACGAGGTGATGGAGACCAATTACTGAGGGGGATAAAAAAAAAAAGCAGCAGTACTCTGCTTCTTGGGGCCCAGAGTTAAAATCGCTTATCTAGCTAATCATATAAACTGCGTGTTGAAGCTCCTCCTCAGGTTGGACGCCAAAGGCCCTGATCTTCAAACCGTTCCTACACACGGGGGTGTGATATTCCAAACAGCTCTGTGATGTCTACCTGCCAAACTGAACTTCTAAACTTCTACTAAGCCGCTCTTGCTCTGTCTGAAGCTTTTCAAACACACCTCTCTACGTGTTGACCTCCTGCGGTCTGAATCTGTCCCTGGGTAAACGCCTTGCGAGTCTTTTGACAGCTGGAAGGTTTCAGCTGCGCTGGTCAGGCGCCAAACTTCCACTGAACCGTGATCCCTGCGGCAGCACAGTGGACATGCTGTTACCATCCTCTGCAGCTGTGAGGTGACTGAGCGGGATGGTTTTGTCGTTTACAGGTGTAGGCAGAGAGGCTCTGTGGGTGGGTGAAGATCTGAGAGGAGAGCTGAAAGGCTCGTCTCTGCTCTTTGCAGCTGCTAAACAATGCTGATCGTCGGAATGTGCAAGGAAGAATTATGAAGCCATTACTCTGCGTGTGTGAAAATGGTTTTCCGTATTAAATGTGTGTTTTCTAAAACATTTTCCTGTAGTGTGGAGCATCACCATGGTGAGCGTGTGTGTGTGAAACGGAACAAGGAGATGGAACGGGCCTGCTGCTGAGGCATGTTGATGAATTACCAGTCCGCTACCGTTGTCATGTTTTAAGTCAGCTTGCCAGAAATGCACTGACTGAATAAAAAGAGCTGGAAAGAGTAACAGAGTTTGACAGGGTAGCACTGCGTTCATCCAACTAAGGCAATTTCCACTGGAGGAGTCATGCTGATTGTTATATCATATTATTGGTTGATATTTGCTTTTTAATTGATACTGGTCTGTGTTCTATCAATAATGGATGGAAAATAATATATCGTCTATGTTGATATTTTTGAAAACTAATTCAATATTTTCGACCTTTGAAAATTTCCGAAATTTGTAAAACTTGGTTGAATAACAATAAAGCCATAAAAAATGATTATTTCAAGCTGTTGTTTTTTTCCCCCCTTCCTATTCCCTGGAACAAATGCAGCAGTGTCTTCATCAGGCCTTAACAGCTACAGTGATTTGTCAAGAACACACACAGTACATACACAAGGCTTGACATTAAGCTTTTTCGGGCAAGTAGCAAAAGTGCTGGCCTATTAAACAAACATAAAAAAATCAACAGGAATTTGGGCAATTGTTATATTATATTATACTTACAGACTTAAGGTTCTAAACCATGAGGTTTAAAAAGCAGAGATTTTATTGCTTGTGGAGTATTTTCACATTGAGATTGGTATTAGTACTTTTGGTTAGGCAATGGATGTGAATACTTCCACCCACAGGCAGACTGCACCTGTGTGTTACCGGCCAAGCCCTCCCCTTAAAAGGAGGTGGCTTTGTAGGTAGCCTTTGTGTGTGTGACATATGTCAGAGGGGTTTGTTTTGAGAGTGAGCTAGCCAGTTAGCAGCTGCAAGTCAGGCTACAGACAATTAAAACTGCCAAAAACCAGTGGTCTCCCATAAAGATTTCAGAGCTGTGGAGCTGGAAGCCGCGGGGACCAGCTGATCGATCGTGTTTTCTCTTAAGGTTTTTTCTGTCACGGTGAAATAACAGCTATGACTGGAGGGTCAGTGGAGCAGACAGCTCTGCAGAGTCTTGTTGTGACTTCATGACATTTCATAAAATTCTGAAACAGTGGCGGCAATAAATGTAACATTGTACGACAAAAAAACTGGCCAGTTTTAGGAAGCTGGAGGAACGCTGCCATAAACAAGACTGTCGCTTGTTATTCCACTGCTCAGTGTGTTTGGGATCAGAGCTGCCACACAGTCAGAAAACATGGAAAAATAGATAAAGACTTCACATTTTTTTCACTTGCAAAGTCGGACAGCTTCATGTGGCAATGCATTTGCCTGAACACAGAATTTACTTGCACCAGGCAATTGTTAATGTCAAGCCCCGCATACAGCTGCACAGTCACATGGACACACAGACAGAAAACAGTTGGAATACCACAGTCAGACTGGCTGTAAAGATGTAAAGATGCAGCGTGGCGTGCGTGAGGTGTAATAAGACGGCTTTCAAGAATCTTACTTGTTCATGAGGTCAAAGCCTTGGTCTGAGAGAAGAGCTCCAAAGCGCTTTCGCAGATTGTTGTAGGGATACTCTGTGAAAGTCATCTTCTTCACAGCGGGCAGCTCGCTGTAGCCGGGCCAGATCTTCTCACTGGGTGACCCCAGATCCTACAGACAGACAACACACGCACAAGTCAGCAGACAGCTCACTGTTGGTGCAAGCAGAGATGGATACGAGATATTCCCACTTTGGCAAAAGTATTCATCAACCACAGACATGGACCAGTCCTAAGTACATTTCAATACTTTAATATATCACTGGTTAAGACTGGAGGCCTGAGTGACATCAGTCCACACAAGCTGTCATGCTTTATGCAGATCAGCTACTGAAATTTTCAGTAATAGTTTGCTGAATGCTTTTCAGAAAAGTATACAGCTAACTACGAGGGTTTTTCCACAGGCCTGGGTCGGTTCGCTTTAGCCGTGCTGTGCCAAGTCATGATGACATGCAGGGATAGCTGAACTGCACCACTGAGGCCATGGCCGACCTGTGTCAGCCTCCCGTCCTTTGCTGTGTCCACAGCTGCTGAAATTGGGTGGTTTGAGGGAGAAAGTTATATTTTAAGTCTTTGTGCTTTCTGCTTTGAATCTCTGCAGTTTGGAGTTTAATTTCCCTCCTGTGTTCCTGTTGGTATGTTCAGAAATCAGCCTTATTTTAATGTTTAGCGATCGCTTTTTGACAGTGAGCAGGTTGGCAGAGCTTTATTTGTGATTCTATTCTTCAATAAAAACCAATCTAATCAACAAGATATGGACATATTCTGCAATATTTGGTCAGCTAAACGTTTGAAATGGGGATGCACAATACAGGTTTGGTTTTGTTTTTTTAGTTTTTTTAGCCAATACCCATAACTGATAATCATCTGATTCTTGTGATTGATGCTGGTAAGGTAACCAATAACTTCACATTTTTGCATTTTAAAAAGGGAGTTCATGTAACCTGAGGATAAGAAAGGCTAAGATGCAGTGAGCAAAGGCTTTTATAGACCATTTTTCCTAAGAATTCAAATGAATTGCTTTGAAATAATCTGCCAAATCAAATGTTATTAACGCCAGTATTTATGAGATCTAATTTCATTGTTGGAACAATAAATAATAAAATTAATATGCTATTATTGGACGATTACTTATCAGTCCTGAAATTTATCATGAATCCTTAGTTTGAAATATTGCAGGGAGGAATAGTACAAACAGTAACAGCCCACAGTGAACTGAACAGGGCTGCAGGCGACAGGCTCTCACTGTGGTTTGTGACGAGTACACCTGCAACACTTCATCAAGATAAACAGCTTTACCTTATTGTGCTGTGCAGTGGAAAAACACTCACACTGTGCCAGCACAACTCCACTGCTCGCGGTCGTTCGCGACATGGCTCAGTGCAACTATCTCCCATACTATGGAAAAAGCCTATGTGGTGAGCCTTTCAGTTTCATAATAACTTCATCAGCTGAGGTTATTATGAAACCGAAACAGCTCCACCTTGTGGTGCACTGTAAAACTCCATGCTGACCTACTCAAGACAGTAAACACGCTCAACAGACTTACAGGCTGTAAATTTTACCCTTTACGTTGAGTACTTACTTCATGTTATAAGAAAATGAAGACATTTACCTTAAAAATCTTGTTAATCTGATCAATTTCAGATTTGCCAGGGAAGAGAGGTTTCTGGGTGAGGAGCTCGCCAAATATGCAGCCCACTGACCACATGTCCACAGCTGTGGAGTACTCCTGCGGAGAGAAGAACAAACACCGTGGCAGTCCGCAGAAACATAACGTAGACAGTCAGCCTGGCACGCTTCTACGCTGAAGTCTGTGTTGTGTGTGTAAGTGGATGTGCTGTGATGGGCTGCTGGACCTCTGCCGTCTGGCTGTGTAAATCATACACTGTAAAAGTGCTTCAGCGGTATTTGGTTATCTTATAAACCAAAACCTTCACAGATGTTAAATTCTCTTGGAAATAAGTCTTTGGGCAAAACAATCAATCAAGATGATGTAACAAAATCCATGAAAAGTACCTTACTTAATATCTGTGGTTTAAGTTATTGCATATATCTGGTTCCTGTGTGATGTGGGTGGAAGAAGTGTGAACTTTAATTCTTACCTTGGCTCCAAGCAGCAGCTCTGGTGATCGGTACCACAGGGTCACTACTACAGGGGTGTAGGGCTTCAGGGGGGAACCGTACTCCCGGGCCAAACCAAAGTCTCCAATCTATAGAGCAAGACAGAGCAAGACTCACATGAACACACCACTAAAGAAAAAGCAATGCCTCAGCATTAATATTATTCCTCCAAAAGTGTTTATTTCACGATCCTCTGACCTTTCATAGGAGATGAAATGACCACATACTACATATTTGAAAAGTTAAAAGACGCAGTGTGATTCATATTTTCTATTGTCGGCCTGCATAAAATTCATCTGACAAATGTCTGTAAAATCCTGGTTTATTTACACACGGACTCTGTCTGCCGTTCATTTAGCCAGAAATTCATGCTCTAATTGACTTTTAGTAATCATGTGTTGTTTGTTCAACTGTGCTGTATTGCTGCTAGCTTGGAAGAAAGTTGTGCATCATCAAAAGATGGATTAAAGGAAACAATTTTTCCACTTTCTGTACTCTACCAAACTATAGAGACTTTTAAAGGGAAATATGGTTTTATTTGTTTTAGGATTTTTTTTAAGGTAATATTTCATCAAGTCACCTTTTGTGTGAAACAGTCAACTTTGCTTTACAGTCATGGCTGTACAAGCTGCTTTTATTTTGAATTTAAAAATCAATCTAACACGGCTGGACTCTGGTACGAATGTGAAATAGCAGCTACTGTAGCAAATATTAGTAGCAATCTTGATTCCATATAAATTCCACTCGTATCAATCACAAAAAAACATAAAATAGCGTTTCTTCTTGCATTAACTTTTCTTAAGACAGCTAAACAAAAAAGGAAATCAAATACAGTCTACACCAGCTGCTATGTTTTTAGTCCCCAGTGATAAAAAAAAAACCTCAAGTAGTAGTGGTGAAATGTGACAAATCTATTTACTTGTGACATGTAATGGAGGCTAGAGCCCGTGTCCAATATCCTGCATCATGCAACAGGCAAGTGGTGGGAATCCTACGATTTGATTCAGATTCTTTGGCTTCTTGATTCAGTTCAGAATTGATTGATTCAAAATGGTTCACATTTTGAAAAGTTAAGTGCATGAATCGTGCAGAGTGGACAGCAACCTGGTTTAAGTTGTTTAATGCTGCAGTGTGTGTTGGTCAGCCGGTTTTGTTTGTCAATGCTGATCACTGCTGCGATCCTTCAACCTTAAGTCTTTGGGTGATGACGTAGAAAGTGTACACAATATACTTCACATTCATCTCGCAAAACTAATTATTTAGACATTTAATCAAAACATGCCTGCAAATGCTGCATTTTGTGAGGACCAGTGACAAGATAACTTTAACATGTGCAAGCTGTAAACTGTCTGGTTGCTGCACCGCCCTTTTTAATGCCATTACCATCACTTTACTAACTAATATTTATGAATTGATTCAGAATCATCCATGTGTGCATAGCGATGGATCTTAGAATCAATTCCCCCCCTCTGCCTGGAAAAATGTAAACACAGGCTCATTTCATCTGATTTCAAGAAGAATCCGACCTGGTGGCAGGCATTAAGAAAAGCTACTGTATATAGAAATATCCGATCTTCTTGAAGATGGGTCTTGCTTGCTGATGTTGGTCATGTAGAGGTGTCAGTATTAAATTGAGACCATTTCATAACCAGTTAAAGACTACTTGTGGTAGCTTTAAATTACGGTGGAATACAACTTTTACTTGCTGTGGACCTCAAGCAAACAACTAGGCGGCCCCTTCAGCTCGCAGGGTCTGAGTGAGAACCACAGTCCAGGCGTACCTTGAGAATGCCCTTGTGGCTCAGCAGCAGATTGGACGTCTTCAGATCTCGATGGAGAATCCAGTTATCGTGGAGATGTCGGACGCCCCGAAGCAGCTGAATCATCAGAGTCTTTACTTCACCTGAAGGAGAAATGTCACGCTTTAACAGAGCTCTTATGAGGCGTGCGAGTGACTTTAATGGTAAGGCAATAAACAAAAAAGGAAAGAAAAATCTATCATAAATCACATAATGAACACACACCACCATTTTTATTCCATTCAACTATTCACTGAAAAGGACCAGAGTCCAACAATGTCTTGCGTTACCTGGCAGAAAAGGCTGCTTCATGGTTTCCATCAGACTCTTCAGGTCATGTTCAACATAGTTCATCACAATGTAGATCTTGTCCATATTACTTCCAACAACTATTTCCTAATACAGGAGAAAAAGTAAAAGTTAGGCTTAGCTGGAACATGTTACGATACACATTAACAAACAAGAGTGTTAACACTTAATAAGTTAAGTTCTCTCACCCTTACTGTGACGATGTTTGGGTGCTGAGCTTTCAGGATTGTATTGATTTCTCTCAAAGAGGTGATGGGGAAGCCCTCTTTCTCCTTCTCCATCTTCAACCTTTTCAAGGCCACAATCTCATCTGGAAACATGAGATCATATCTGTTGGTTCACCAATAAACACATCTGTCAAAACAAAGGCAAACAGACCAACGTGTTTATTTTCATACCCGTCTTTTTGTCCTTGGCTCTGTACACCACACCGTAGGTTCCCTCCTCTATTCTGTTTAAACATTGGAATTCCTCAACACTGCGACATCCCTGTAAAACAGCACACAAGGTAAATGAAGGCCTCAACATGCTGTTAACTTGCATTCTTGCATTAGATGATTGTATAAATAATTTGTGGCTTAGCTGGATGACAGTTTGTTGTACCGACCTGTAACGCGGGCAGATACTTGGGCAGCTCTTTCTTTAGCTCCACAGGTGAAATTGGAGGGGAGTCTGGGATGTAGTTCTCTTCGGGGGTGGGGGAGCGAGAATGAGTTTGAGATTGAGGTGTGGGGTCACCCTCTCCTGCTTCATCTTCCTCCTCCTCCTCTTCCTCCATGTCCTCGCCGCTCTCCTCTGAGTCGTGGTCGAAACGGGACTCTGGTACTGTGAGGCGACGGGAGAAATCAGTTGATTGAACCTGAGTTGCTAGAGTTCAGATTTGGAGGTCAAAACTCCAGCAACACTTGTGATATAAAGAATAACACCAACATGTTTTGTCTTGTTGTCTTCATCAGGATCATGTCTGAATTTAGTTATGAGTCATTTAATTATGTTTATTATGCCATTTGTTGGATCATTGACATTTGCTGTGTCAACAGTATCAGATTCTGATAATATTGGCTATCAGCAAGTCAGTTACAAAATATATTGACAGCGGCCCAAAAAAAGCATTCTGTGTGTTTACAAACTGATCATTTTACTGATTATGTGCACCGTAAACCACAAAAAATTATCAGAATAAAAGATTATGAATGAATTCTCTTATTTGATTTGACCTAAAACATCTAAACAAGCTTGCTTGCCAGCTTTTACCAAAGCTTTCAACAGCATTTTATGGCCTTCATTAACAGAAGGTGTTTGTTCAGTTGTCCGAGTACAGAACTTCGCCCTCATGATAACCGATGGTCAGAGGTGAACTTCCATCCACTGAAGTTCAAGTTGTTAAAAGCTCCAGAAAGACAGTAAGTGGCCCTTATGTTAAGTTTCTTTCTGTCAAATCTATTTTTTCCCAAGGTCAAGAATGAACTTTATAGGTGAAGTCATCAGGATTATGACTGATCTAGATTCTTTTAACACAAAGTCTCTGTTACAAACTGTGGGATTAGAAAGAAGTGAACATTTAGGAGCTTGGCCTCTACTGGGGACTAAAAAAGCAAGCTATTTCTGCCTGTGTTGCTTTGATACTAAACATTCTTTTATTTTTTAAATCTGCCTCCTGTGAGTCCCCACACAGTATGGAAGTGCAGTACTAGATCGGTGAAGTACAGGTTTAACACTCAATTATTGTTAGTTGTTAAGTGATAGACCCTATATAAATGAAATCAGGTTCTCGTCTTATCTTTTGAACTTTCGGTGATGGAGCTTTTTTTTTGCATTTGGATAACAGATTGTGCCTTCAAGAAACCTGCAGAGATGAGTCCTGGCAAGGAATTTTATTAACCTTCATGAGAAGGATTTGAAATAAAACTCCCAAATGTTCAGCAAAGAAAGCCAAGCTTTTGCTGACCCAAATGTGATTTATACATTCTCTCTACTGGCCACACAACTCTTCCATGTACAATGATTTCCAGATAAAAAGTGTTTCCATAAAAATGTTGAACAACACTCAAATACAAAGAATTGCAATTTAGTTAAACTTCAGGAGATTTGAATAATGTTCCAAGTTAAGTAACATCTCAAATTAGAGCACAGACATCACACACGTTCACCCACCTGCAGGTATGTGATTTCCGTTCTCCCTCTCCTCTTCAAAGTCGTCGTCTGACTGCTCATCCTCACTCACGTCCTCTGCAAGGGAGGAAGTCGCAGTGTTAAACCCGTCGTTCTGCATCACTGAACCTCACAAAGCCACATGAGTCACAGTTTAACAGGTTTACCTGCACTCTGCTCAGACCTTCCTGAGCCTGAAACAGACTCCTCCTCCCCTTCCTCTTCTTCACCCTCACTCTGGCTGCTGGACTCCTCTTCATCATCGTCATCCTCCTCCTCGTCAGAGCCTGATCCTGAAGCTAGACGAGGTGAATAAGATACGAAAGCAATTATTTGAAATAGCACAAAGCAATTTAACTGCAATACTGAAACTGCCACGTCATGTTGCAGTTGTTGGTTCAAAGCTTTAATGACTAATATGAACGAGTGATTAACTTTCTGGTTATTATCTGGAGTAAATGTGTCCTACCAACAAAGTCAGGCCATCTGAGAGTGTTTGGCCATTAACAGTAACAGAGTAACTGAATAACAAGCACTACAACTTTGTTGTCTAATGGTCATGTCTGCTGGTTGTGTACATCATCTATTACCTATGGAGGATTCTGCTGTGCTCGTCTTCCTTTCACTGTCACTGATGTCCTGGAGGTCTGCGAGCAGGTCTTTGCTTTCTGGCTTCTCTTCCTTTGAGGCTGCAGACAAAATAACGATATACGATGATCTTGGGGTACTGGAGTGTGCCATGAAGAGAAAAAGATGCTGCACATCGGATGTGTTTCTATGATTATAATATCTTGACACTTCCTAAGACTTTGCTGTTAGCTTAACAAGTGTGCTGCATTTGTGTAAAAAAAAGAAAGCAAGAACTGCAAACACAGCAGGTGGAAATTCTGCTTTTCTACCTCTCTGTTCTGCTGTTTGCTCTGTCTGTGTGTGTGTGTGTGTGTGTGTGTGTGTGTGTGTGTGTGTGTGTGTGTGTCGGAGCTGAGCTGCGTTCTCGGTCACACAGGTAGAGGAGAGGACATAGAAACTAGCTCGACTATGAAGCAAAATGTAGTAGAGATCTCTCAGCATATTTTTTTCTTTTCATATGTTTCATTTCTTTTTCTGTTATGATAGTTTCTGGCTGACGTATCATAAAGTAGCCTAATCTGTATCTGCAACTGCGCAGAGAAAAAAAACCCATCACAAACAAAGCTTCAAAATCTTTAGCAGAACCTGAAGTACTATAAAAGTAAATAAAAGATTTTTTTAGAGACTGCGACATAAACTCACTTGCACTTTTCCGTGGTTCACTGTGGTCAGATCTGTCCCGGGGAACGCGGGTGGGACTTCGGCTGCGGTGACTTTGTTTAGGCTTGTCATCATAGTCATCAGGTAGCATGCGGTGGTGAGACGGCACTGTGAAGAAGAAAGAATCACTGCTACATGTCTGCATGTCAACTACTGAGCTAGAGTCAGGACATGTTTAGCCTAGCTTAGCATAAAGACTGAAGGCAGAGGGAAACAGCTAGCCTGCCTCTCTAAAAATATGCCTGTTGTCCAGCATGTGTTTGGGTTCATTCACACACCATCTCGCCGAGCATCTCGCTCTTTGCGGCGCTCCTCTGCCCGCCTCTCCCGATCCTTTAGCTCTCGTTGCTCTTTCTGTTGTTCACGCAACTTTCGGTCTCGTTCCCGCTGGCGTTCGATCTGTTCCAGCCGGTCCCTGTGGTCCAAAAAAAACCCAGGAGAATCCAATCGATGTCTGTCCAGACAACCAAGGTCATGCTTAGTTTGGGTTGGTAAAGCTTACTCAAACATACAGTTAGTTTATTGCTGCAGGACTGCTCTGCTATGTTAACAGATATACTCAATAATGACATATTGGAATAACAATTTGACACATGTGGGTCTAATGTTTAGTGTTCCCTTGAGCCCGCATTGTTTATGTGGGCTTGATTTGATTATACGAGAAAACACACCTACAATTTTTCCATCTGAATTTTAGTAAGAAAAGTCTGAATAAATTATGGTCATGTTTAACAATGGATGTTTTGTGTAACTTCAGATGCTTTGAATAACAAATCACTACGTACATCTACATTCAAATTAACGTCTTTGCATTCAAAAACATGTATAATGATTAAACTTCAGTGGTAATCAAAAGTATAATACTTCTTTGCCTGAATTATTGTAAACTAACCTAATATGTGGTTTCTTTCCAGGGTCGGTGCTCACCTCTCTCTGCGTGAATGAGCTCTGGCCTGCTCCCTTCGTTTCTGCCTCTCCCAGTCTCGTCGGGCTTTGTCTTCTTCCCACTGTCGTTTCCTGCGATCGCTCTCTCGCTCTTTTTCTTTGTCTTTGGGTCGCGCATGTTTCCCTGCTGTAGAGGTAAAAAATGTGAGTGGAAGCAGATGCGAAAAAAACATTTCCAAACATGTTGAATTCAGCTGTAAAACATGTGTTTCTGTTTATAGAATTAAGCAGCCCTCACACACCTCCTTCAGCAGAGTGACTGCGATGGCGTCTTTTATCTTTTCTCTTCTCCTCCTTTCTGTGGTGAGATTTGTCTTTTCTTGCTATTTGCTGTGGAGGCTTGATTGCTAGTGATTCGTCTTCCTCTCCCCTGTGTAAATGAAAACATCATGAGACACTGAGGGGCCAGTAACACTGTTTTGCATAAAATTTTTAACCCACTGCATAAACCAGGGTCTATAACTAACTATTATTTTCATTACTAATATATTTGCCGATTATTTTCTAGATACATCAATTAATCCTTTTGTCTATAAAATGTATGAAAATAGTAAGAAATGCCATCTTGAGTCCAATGTGATGTCTTTAAACGTCTTATTTTGGCAGTCAAAAACCCAAACATATTCAGTTTATCACGATATAAAGGGGGAAAAGCAGGAAGTCTCCATATTTGAGAGGCTGAAGACAGAATTTTCTGCCCTTTTGCATGAAAAATCACTTTAATCATTAAGTGATTATCAAAATGGTTGGCGATTTTTTTTTAATCAATCCACTAATTTAATAGTTGACTAATCGTTGCAGCTCTACACGACATTTATACACTGAAGTTAAAACTATTGCATACACATTTAATTCCACCTTGAAAATACCCCGTTCAGTCAACTTAAACATATTTGCTCGTGTTTGTTTCCTACGACTCCACGCACCTGTCCTCTGTTGAGTCATCCCGTGTGTACGGGGAATTACGAATTGTTATTTCCATCTTTTGATCCCGTAGTTCTCCTTCCTCCGGAGTGTCACGTTTGGCTTCCCGATCATCCGCCTGTGGAACAAGGCCCTGTGTGAACTGTGCAGGACAAGAAGGACAAAGAAAAAGCTTGAGAAACATTATTAAACGTGAACAGATAAGGAATAAGATAGTAAATACAAATACCAAAACATTTTGAATGTTTCTACTGCTATTCAAAGTGGTGAATTTTAACAATTTAGTGCTAGAAACAGACAGACAGACAGATAGACAGATAGATAGATAGATAGATAGATAGATAGATAGATAGATAGAGCAACAATAGTATTTGTAGATGCAACATTACTAATAAAAAATGAAGCCTGAATTTATTAAACAATATGTAATTTCTAGTCATTTATTTTAAAACTTACCTATGTGAGTCTGAATGCAAAAATTTAATGACAAACAAAAGTGATGGCTTGGATTCATAATTATTTTTAACACAGTGTCAACATGTTGGTGTCACATGGGTCTTTCATTAGGTTTGAGATACTTTACATTTTTCTGGCGCTTGGGGTCTGTTCTCTCTTCTAATTCTCTTCTGCGTTTTTTCTCAAGTAGGATTTCGTCAAGAGTTTTTACTTTCCAGGTCTCCTTTTCGTCCCCCATCAGCGTCCAGTCTCCACCGCCTGTTCCACATCACAAACACATACAGAAAGTGTTCATTACATGTCATTAAATTCAGCTTCATTTCAATCATGAAGTCAAGCTTATAAATAGGAAAAAATAATGGAAATAATCATAGATTTATGGCAGAGGGGAACCTGTCTCTAGTTGGTCACTGTTTTTCTTCCATTTGACATTCATTTCACTTTCATATCTTCAACCCAAGATATCTTGAACTGGAATTACGACTAATCAAAATTATGTTGTAGATATCTCTAAGTGGAATCAGGGATAGTCGTAATTCAGATGTAGATATCTGCAATTGAGTTGTGGATATCTGCAACTTAATTATGACTATCTGTAATGACAAACCCCATACACATGAATGGGAAAAGTGACATTTGTCTTAGTAAGAATGACGTTGTGAATATCTGAAATGTAATTTTTGAATAGGAAGAATTTAATTACGGATATATGCAATACACATCCAGCCTAGCTATAAAATGTTAAAGCGGCTTGCCATACATGATTAGCATTCAGTCTAAGTTTACTATACGGCGCATCACAACGTCGCAGAATGTAACGTTGCGTTTACGTTAGCTAACAGGCCAGTTAGGGAGACGTAGACAATAGTCCGCTATTATTACGTGTTTATGAATGAACAAACTATTATATTGTAAAGTCGGAGCGTATACCAACACGTTAAGTAAAATGGTAGATGAGTTATTTACTTCTAACATTTAACACGCTGTGTTGTGCGTCCAGCGGTTGATGCTAACACATTAGCTAGCTAGTGTTAGCTAGCTAAAAGTAGCATGATCGAATGTTGCTAAACAATTTCCGCAGCTAACTACATGATTTTAAAGTGAACCGTTAGTACGGCTGGTAGAGCTATGAACTGGAGAACAAACATATATATCTGTATTAGTTGTTAAAAGCGTAGATACGGTGAATGATTGAATTATCCACCGGGCAGGTGGAATGTTAACACAAACCTGAAATATGCGCAGCGGTATTATGGCACACCACCGGAAGTCTCCACGCGTTAGTAACTCTGGAAAACGTCCGGAATGAAACAATGACTTCCTCTAATATAACATAATATAATATAATCTAAAATAAAATAAAATAAAATAAAATATAGACTGTGTGGCGTGAGCACAGGGCAGCATAGACCAGAGAAGTGCAGACTATAACCTTCATCCTAGGGCCCATAAATAACTTGCAGGTCTCCTGTGAGGACCTAAGTTCTGAAACCAGCCTCATCCCCTTCCCCTGACATTGGTCTGTCAGGTACACACATTGTAACAGTACAATGTAATGTCTGATTAAAAATAAAAATAAGTGAAGCTAAAACTGTGCAAAAGATCATTTAACCCCTCTGAATGTGCAAATGCAATCTGCCTGAACATATAGAAAGCACAAGCTTAAATGATGCTTTATCTGACATTTTTGGATCAGTAAGTCATCACCTGATTGATATATTACCATATTATGAAAGGAGTGAGTTGCTGAGAATACTGAATTTTTTTTTACATCTAAAAACTGAAGAGGGCGTTGTTATTCCAGCACAAATAAAGGTGCAACATATGCATCCTCTAAGACAATCTTTGAACCAACACAGTAATATTACACTTAACCATGTCACACACTGATGCAAGTGCGGCAGTATCGTACAAATCTGCAACACTAAGTATTTTCTGTTTTTTCACTATCTGCACAGGATGTGATGAAACCACACAGAGATTTAATTGCCCTTTATCACAGACGAAGAGTCATATAAGGAGGGAGGAAGACAAAAACTGGAGCACAACCAATGGATTTATGACAGGATGACCTCAGTGAACACATGAACTATGGCCAAGGATCTCATGCTGTTCAGGAGGCACGACTCTCAGTCTCAGTTGTGCCTTTAAAAGAGCTGGAAGCAGAGCTTTTCTCTGCAGGTTGTTGAGTGTTTCAGACTGATACAGGTGAGCACGGCTTAAGTTTATCTGAATGTGATGATTTAAAATTGATTCTGCATTAGGTGACAATCATCAAATCACTGCTTTTGAGTCTGATTATTGCAGTCCTGGTCTGATTAAGCTCCTGGGCTGATTAAACACTTGGATTACTTGATTAATGAGATTCTTCGCAAAACTAATTTTAAATGTCATATGTTATGTGCATTTAGTAACACGTGCCTTATGATGTGTTATTTGCAGTATATTAAAGACTCCAGGCAGCAGATAAACCTCTGAGGAGAGGAAGAACGTCCCACATGGAATCCGACGGTACAGGCAGTGTGCAGTATGACCGCTGGAGTGAGCGCAACATCAACATGAATGTAGAAGCATCACAATCTACCACGATGAGGTGAGACAAGATCACACCTGACAAAAAGATGCAAAGATTAAATATGAAGTTTTCATACTGTTGGGATTTTCTGATGCTAGTGAGGAGAAAATATACAGAGATAAAGGAAGATTTGAATCAGGTTAAACCAAATACTGGGACATACATGGATTACACTGATAATATGAGTGTGTAATGTAAAAAAAAAAGAAGAAAAAAAAAGAAATGATCTTTTAAAGTTGATCAGTTAATTACTAGACTACCAGCAAGCTTTGACTTTAATAGTCAAAATAAAACATGGTGAAACCAGGTCATAAAATGATGCCGTTTGACCTGACTCTATCTCTCTTTCTGTTCATTCACAGGATCTACAACAGACTGTGTACCGGCAACACTGGAATAGCAGTGAAGGCAGCAGTAGCTTTGGCTGCACTGGTCTTAATTTACGTCATAGGATACGTGACAGGATACTATGTCCACAGGTGCTGATGGTGGAGCCCTGCGAAGACAGCAAAGAAGAACAAAGAAGATTCTGGATAAACACAAGTTTGAAATGTTTGTATATAAAAGAGCACAGTGGCAATGAGATATTTACATGTTGAAGGGAAATAAATCAAGTATGACTCAAAAAGCCATGTCATTCTAATAAATGAATGTAATTAGTATAATGAACATTGGAACAATCACATGTAAAGTCTTCCTCTTTGGTGTGTGATCATGTGTCTTTCGTCATGCATTTATATGTAGAAGGTAAAGGCTATGGAAAAGTTTCTAAATGCTGATTTTATTCTGATGTGATTTATTATGATGATACACTTTTAATGATTGTATGCTGAAGGAACTCTGTGATCCATGGCTTTATATTTTTATGGCTGGAGGCATTATATTTTCAGATCATCTCATTTTTGTGAATGCTTTGCGGGAATTTCTTCAAACTTGGCACAAAATTATTGCTTGGTCTATGTGAAAAGTGCCCTGAGATAACTATTTTATGATATGGAACTATACAAATATAGTCGACTTCACACAGTAAACATGAAAACAAGTTTTGTATAAGAAAAAGAATTAAACAATTTGATATGAATTGCTGATATAGATTTGTTCTGCAATGTAAACTCACTTCTGCATTTGAAATAAATCTGCAGCTTGATTTCACAGACTGCCTGTTTTCTTTGGTGCATTCTATCCCCTTGTAGCAGGCCTGATCCAGATGTTGACCTCAGAAAGACATTTGTGTTCATAACAGATCTGAAATATTCACCTGGAAACCTCAACCTAAGTTTCACAATGTTTAATAATTTGTTCTGTGGCTTGTGGCCCTCAGGGTCACCGTTCAACATATTACAAAGAAAGTTTAATAAGATTATTTAAACCATATTTATAATAGACTTTTGCATAAAATAAGACAAATTCCCTTTCCTGTGCACCTTTAACTCAGATGAAGTAGTGCCAGAAATCACTGGAAACATTCCCATGAAATCTGGGGTGGACATTCACTGTTCTCAAAAGGATGAATTCAAATGTTTTGGTGACGCGGTAGGCCCAACCATCAGAACAAAATGTTATCTATGCACACCACTGTTTTTTTGTTGTTGTTTGTTTTGTTTTTGTTTTTCACACGATCAGGAAATTACACAAGATATGCACAACAGAGTCTAAACCTTTCTGTTACTTATTTATTAATTTTACCTTTATTTAACCCCACTGAGATTCAAAATATCTTTTGCAACAGAGCCCTGGCCGAGGTAGCAGCCAATCACAGCATGTTAAAATACAACAATTACAACATATTAAACAAAATTCAACAACAAAATACCAACAACTATTCAAACATAGTGGCCTCTCAAGAGCAACTAGCTCACGTCTCCATCACCACATTTTTTATGATGCCCTTAAATTTTTCAAAGTGTATCTAATTTAAAATCTTTTTCTAGATTTTTCCATGCACCACCTCTGCTATGGAGGGAGCTCTATATCACCAGCATATAAATGTATTTTTTGCTTGAATGTCTTTACTCAGATCATTTGTAAGTATAGAAAACAAAATGGGCCCTAAAATGGAACCCTGAGGGATACCTTTAGTTATCTTAATAAATTCACATTTGTGGCCTTCTGCATAAACATACTGAGTGCACCTTCGAAAGATCTACAAATAAGGATGTGGTTTTCTGTCCAAGCACCAGTGATCATTTGTCACAGCTGTAGCAGCACTGTGGCCAGTTTTAAAACCAGACAGAAAATCATTAAAAAAAATTTCAAGCAAATAAAAACAGTTCTAACCGTAAATTTACGAGGGATTCAATGATCTTAGCCATGACTGAGAGTTTAGAAATGAGATGGTAATTGTTAAACTCTGAGGGTTCCCCACCTTTAAGTAAGGGGAGAACAAAGGCAGCTTTTAAAATTTTAGGTATGGGGTTGGTGAGAAACCTCAAATCAAAATAATGAGCAATGGGCTCATCAGTAATATCTGCCACCACTTTTAAGAGATGAGGATCCAGATTGCCTGGACCTGCAGACTTTTTGTGGTCAGTGTCTCTGAGAGTTTTATGAACTTGTGAAACTGAAATGTGTTTAAAATCTAACAGATCCAGATTACCATCAGCTGCCATAGTGGCAGAACATGGGACAGATGAGAAAAGAGAAAACTGTCAGTCTATCCTTTAATGATCCTTATTCGTTACACCATAAAACTTAAAAATTGCTTCAGTAACACAATGTGGCACATTAGAAAAGCTGACATGCTTATCAGTTGGGTTATTGAGGCCATTTCCATTTTGTCAACCTCACCTTCAATATATCCGGACCAAATTCTTATGACAGCATTTATTTTTGAAAGACTCTCTTATCTGAGAACACAACTGTGATAATGAGGAAGGAAGCAAATTCCGGTCGCAATAAAAGAACACACAGTTACACAGTCATGTTGATTTGTGTACAAAGTCCAATAAAAAGCTAAATAAGTCCTTTGTTGCTATTAACCAGTCTCCTTTTCTTTTCTTTTCTTTTCTCTTCTTTTCTTTTCTTTTCTTGTACATATTTTTATTGGCTTTTGTGGAACATACAGAACAGCCACTTAATGAAATGAAAACAATGAGGAAAAAAGGGAGAAAGTAACAATAATAATAGTGATAATAATAAAGCAAAAAGTTAAAACTCAAGTCATTATGAGGGGCTACATGAACAAGAATACATACAAGACAATAAATAAAAGGGACTAATTTGGAGTAACATTCTGGATGGTGGGGGGTTAAAGTTTGCCCCTCATATAATCCATAAATTCTCATAAGTCCTCTCAAACTTGTCAGAGGAGTCATATATTGTATATCTCAGTTTCCCAAGTTTGAGATGGTGAATTACCCCTCTCAGCCGCTGAGTCCAGCTCAGCTCAGTCTCTGCGCTAACAAAGTGACAAATTTAGCTATCACAATCCTATGCAAAACCCTCCTAACTCTGCAAGAAATCAATGTATTGCTCTTGAAAATTAAGACTTTTTGTAAAGGGATGCAATTAAAATGAAATAATATGAATTAGCTCTGCTGCTGCATTCTGATCAGGTCACACCTATTCAAAAATCAGAAGTATGATTAAAAAGATTTCAGAATTAGTCACAAAAATCATAATGGTAGCACTGTAGTGTATTGCACATGTCCTTCCGTCTTCAGAGATGTGTGACAGCACTGAGTAAAAATACTCCTATTTACATATGAGTTTTGACAGAGAAATGTCAGTGGAAAAGACAACTTTCCATCAATGCCTTTATATATGTTGTGAAAACAGCACAGCTTTAAAGCAGAGTATTCTTTTCAAAGTATCGTTATGCTAAAACAATAACACTCTACCTCAAAAGGTTAATCAACAGGTAAATGGAAATTAATTTTTAAATTATATACATGTGATGTATGGCTTTCTTTTAATTCAGAATTTTCAGATGTTAAAATTGAAATGATGTGCAGGAGGGTGAAGCACTGCAGTAATAAGTGTAGTCACACACTGCTCTTCATATCATGTTCAGTGGGTTATAGCAAAGAAATGCTCTTTGCAATTTAAAGAGTTACAATCACAGAAGTTAAAGGCATAATATGCAACATTTTCCTTAAAAAAAGAATGAGTAGACTCAGAAACAAAACAAATACCTTTCAGCCAGCATTTATGTGTGGTAGTGGTTGTTTCTGCCTGTTTTTCCTCATTATTTTGCTGTGCTTGGCACACTTTCTCAGCCCAAAACCGGTATTGATGTCCTGTGAATAAGACTCAACAATGAACTCTCTTTCTGGTGTGTTTACAAACAGCTCGGACTAATCCTATTGAGTCTTCCTTCAAGCAGATATGCAATTATATTTTGCCTTGTACGCATATCCAGGTGGTATGGATGGGCAGTGTGGACAAAATATTTTTGACCAAATACGTTGATATCGATATAACCATGATACTGTCAGGATGATGACTTTTACAAAATATTACACAATGAGATTTTTGATAAATAATCATCAGTAATGTGAATATAACAAAGTGCAAAGGCAAATAATAGAAAAGCTAGTCTGGTATATTCAGAAAATTTCATGATTTTATTTTAATGCAGCCTTTAGAACCAGTAAAAGACAGCACTTATGCCATATCATGATAAAACGATATCCAAAATCTGAGACAATATCTTGTCTTTACATCACAATATCGATATGATATTGATACACTGCCCACTCCTACCAGGTGATAGAAAGAAAAAGAGGAAACACCCCCATAAATTTGACTGCTTCCTACAGTGGTCCTGTGTCCAACACACACCTGTAGGATGTTTCAGAGCAAACATTGAAAGACGTCTTCCGCTTTTTCTTGCCAAATACTTGAGTTTGCTCCTTGTTTACTGTCGCTTAACTGAAATATAGTTACCCTTTTTTAAAATCAATTTCTTCTCAGCTGTGTAGAGGGGTATCTTCCTGCTGTGGGGAAATCCGTCAGTGTGATGTCAAAGCCGAGGGCTGCCGAGAGGCGGATCTGAAGAAACCCAGGCAGGACAGGCAGCCACAGCGTGTGAGCAAAATGAAACATGGATGAGGAGGTCGCCGAAAGTTGGGAGGAAGCTGCTGATAGTGGGGTAAATAATGAAAGGCTCTACATACCTCCAGTTAAAGGCGAATATCTTTTTGGTAGACTTTTCATATCTACAGGGTTGTTTTTTAGAAGTTCTCAAAACGTTCCATGTTAACGACTCCCACGGGCCAACAATGTAGCTGTTAGCTAAAAGCTAGCGTTAGCTTTAAGAAACTTGGCGAGCTAACGTGAAGTAGCTAACGTTAGCAGGCGAGACAGGCTCAACATCGAATATTAGCCAACTAAGCTATCTAGCGAAGTGACGTTAGCCACTTCTAATTTATTTGGCAAAAAATAATGATAATATATGTCTGCTGTTGGCTAATGCCGGTCAGATAACTAATACATAGGATACGAGCTAAACCCACGAAATTAGAGTTCCTGTTGGTGGATGTGATCTAATGCTAGGCTAGCATGGCTAACATGGAAAATGTGTCAATTGAATGTTGGTTTACTTATTGATAAATGTACACACCTCGCACAAGACAATTGAAGCCCATTTCATGGCCCACTCGCATGTCATATTAATTTCGTCATAACTTTACGTATATATGTATTTTTTAATGCTAATAAACGATTATCTTGCTCATTGATTCTCACGATTGCCCCATGACTTACGTTAGCCGAACAATTCTGATGTCGACGGCTATCTTTACTTAGCTTAGCTTAGCAGCGTTGTGAATGAGTTTAGAACGTCGACATTTCACTGTTATAACGTGAAGATAAGTAACTTGATAAGATTAATTGTTTTACATGTTACTTAAACGTGCTTAGCAGCTAACTCTTTCATTTTCGTTCATTTGGCAAATTTTCTACGGAGCCTGGCTTTAAGCGCAACTAACGTCATGCATGCTGTGATGTGAGCTCGCTGGAGTAACTTGATTTCCTGTAGTAGTTGTACAAGGCCAAGTTGTTGTTGGACAACAGTTTCGGCCATGTTGTCAGTTAGTGGCCGGTTGGTGAGCTTGTTAACGTTATATCGCCAAACTGGCAACTTTGTAACATTTAGCCAACTGTTAGCTAACATTAGCTACCGTCACGGTAGATGGCAGACTATCGCCAGCTGATGACGTCAAGAACGTGGCTCTGAGAAAAAGTTGGTCAGGTAGACAGCAGCAGCTTGTTGTGCTGAAGTTACACATCGTTGTTTTTTTGTCATATTCTCCCAGTTTTTGTTAGTTAGGAAAGTAGAGCAGCATCGGTTAATCAATTATTAAAATCAATTAATTTTTCACTAGCTTCTGTTATTTTTTTTAAACCAGCAAATAGCTATTAATCAATAAAATAATCGACCAATTAATCGACTATGAAAATAATTGTTAGTTGCAGCCCTAATGAAAAGCAGTGTATGAATACATTTCAGTCTACCTCATCTTTATAATTTTCTCTGGCAACATCAGCCGGTTAATGTTAGCTTGCTGAGCACTCTCTCTGTTATGACTTGGCAGCTGCCCTACACATGTATAAATAGCTTGTAACTGAATCCTGCTTTCCATCCTCTCTGCATGTTGCTTAACTACCTAACTTTTCTTCCTACCCCAAATCAATCTGACCATGTTTGCATTAATGCATGTTTGAACTATTCCCCCCCCCCACAGGAAATGGAAAAACGGTTAGAAGAGAAGCTAAGGATCAGCCAAAAAGAAAAGTAAGGCCTTCAATGCTAGAAATGTGTCCCAAATTTGTGACTTTTAAAGGCATACTATGCAGGATGTTCTTAAAAACAATGCACAGATTCTAAGAATAATCTATCAATAATCACTCACTAGAAGTGTGCGGTAGTGTCCTGTGCGGTAATATCTGCAGAGACCCTCCCTTCTGCCTGTATTTTCTTGATGAACTTGAATGAGACTCAACAATGAACTGTCTTTCTGGTGTGTTTACAAACAGTTACTGACAAATCCTGCATATTCTGTCTTTAAAGCCATTTTTTGAATTTCCATGTAAAACTGTTCTGTTTTGCTTGTGTGTTTTGCTTGCCTGTAAACATGCAGACCTGAATGTAACCTAAGACATTAGACTTTTTAAGACATTGACTTTAAGAGCCACTCTTCAGTTCTATATACAGGTGATCTATAAAGAGCAAATTTATTTCAAGGGATGCACTGATTCGATGCACTTAAAGGTCCAATGTGTAAAATTGTTATATTGATTTATTGACAGAAATGGAATATAATATTCATAATAATGTTTCCATTAGTGTATGATCAACTGAAATTAAGAATCATTGTGTTTTAGTGACCTTAGAATGGGCCAGTTATATCTAGGGAGTGGGATTTCTTCCGTCTGGTGTGTTTCATGGCCATATTTGTTAAATAGCCCAGAACAGACAAATCGAACGCTGGCTGTAGTCAGACTGTTTTTTTGCCAGTTTCACTACCGTCGTTTCTCCTACACACTTGGAGGGGAGAGTGAGACGAGGTACTTGTAGTCTGCAAGTTCACTGCTAGATGCCACTAAATCCTACACACTGCCCTTTTATTTATTAGTAGACACGTTGTACCAAGTATGTAATGCTGCTGATATGCAGGGATGAACTGAATCATTTAAAAAATGTATTTTGATTTCTGTAATAAGTCTTCTGGCCATGCATGCATCATCTAAGTTGTTACTGGCACAACCACCCCCACTTTAAGGTAATGGCCTCTTCCTGTCTGTCACAGTACTAATTTTGCGTGGTCTGGGTGCTTTTGGTCTGCTTCTAGGGAGTCCAGTAATAATTCTCCACGATCTCCACTGAAGACAACCATGGTGATACAGGACGAGTCTCTACCAGCAGCACCCCCACCTCAGATCCGTATTTTGAAGCGGCCTGCGAGTAACGGGTCATTGGGATCGCCCTTGAATCAGAACAGGCCCACACCACAGGTCAAGTCTCTGGCCCAGCGCGAGGCAGAGTACGCCGAGGCCAGGAAGAGAATACTGGGCAGCGCCTGCCCAGAGGAGACGCCTCAGGACAAGCCCAGCACTGACCGGTAATAAACCACAAATACTGACAGTTTACAGGTTTTAACCACAGCCTAATGAGGCCTTGCTCAAGGGCACTAGCAACTTGTATATTCCATGTTGTGCTGAAGAATGTGTTCAGCTTTTTGTGAGGATACTTGCTTCCAACTGAGAGGAAGGCAGCAAATGACCAGACATTATTTTAGGCTTTCTCCAGCCACCTTGATTTGACTAATAAAATCTTCTTCCAGTTGAATCTGACATGAATTGTCAGAACCCATTCATTCTGTAAGCAAGATTGTGAGGAGCCTTTTGGTTCTTTTGGTTTCGTTTTAAGACTACAGTTGACAGAGACATGTTGCTTCTGTCTTTTTTCTTATCGAGTTTAGATTGAGAGGAAGTGGAGTTTGTTCATAATCTTATGATGCAACTTTGGAGAACTTGATTTACTGGTTCTTGTTTATGCATCAGTTAATTGACTGAACAAGATGTTTTCATTTGTGGTGAGTTGTGGTGGTAGTAATTTTTTCCAGAATGAATATAAAAGCATCCAAAAAAAAAAAACCCCACAAAAATGGACACAGCTGAAAAAGAACCTTTCCTAAAATTAGTGTTGTCCCCCAATAGTTGACTAAAATTCCACCCCAGACTCATAATCCATTCAATATGTACTCACCTCTATGCCGATGTGAGGATGGGTGAAGGTCTTCAGTTCACAAAACAATCCTGGAGTTTCAGCAGAAAACAGGGTTGCAGCTAATGGCAGTGAATGGAGACCACGGATAAAATGTAAAAAAAAAAAGGAACACAAAACAAACACAAAATGTCTCCATCCTGCTCGTGTGGTGTAATCCAAGTGTCCGCGAGCCGCGACATTGAAATTTAACCACAAAAGACGCCATTTACGCCATGTTTTTATTCAAAATGTCAGCTGTAGCAGGTAGCATGTAAACATGGCCTCGATCTCACGATATTTTCACACGATCATCCATTAAGAGATATACGAAGTCTCGCGAGATCGATCATTTAAATTTGATCTCCATTCACTGCCTTTAGCTGCAACCCTGTTTTCTGCTGAAACTCTAGGATTGTTTTGTGAACTGAAGGTCTTCACCCATCTTCACATCGGCATAGTGGCGAGTACATATTGAGTGGGTGATTATCTAAGAGTGGAATATCGCTTTAAGCCCATGATGAAAATAACAGGGAATGTTGCAACACGGACCTTTTCTCTTTTAACACTGAAGTCAAGGTGCACTGCTGCCAACTGTGGTGTTTCTGCCATTAGTTTATAAGCCAAGTTAGCGGTCATATTAGACTGAGACACAGGCTCTGTAGGGACAGGAGGCACATTGGGTTGACGGGTTTGTAGGGAATTAGAAGGAATACCTGTCTGTTGGGATTGTGTAATTAGGACAGTTGAGGAGAAAGTTTCTGTCCAGAAGTTAGAATGTGTAAAAAGTTGCGCTCTCTAATTAATTCCTGTTTCCTCTCCTTTCTGCCAGGCCAGGGCGCAATAACTCTACATTGCCTTCAGAGGACACCCGATCAAACAATCACACTGTCGGGCAGCCAGACGGCACCCAAGGGTTCCGACAGCACAGATAAGTGGGCCCCAGGGCCAACCAGCCATCAAGGGGAGAGAGATCAAGGGCCACCTGAGAGCAAAGACAACAGCGTATTCTTAAAACTTCCTTCAGTTCCACCATATTGGACATGCTGTGAGTACAGCCGCACCGCTGCCTCCCAGAACTGACAGGGAGTGAGGAACTCCAGGAGGAAGTGCTCTTTTCTCTCCCCGCTCCAGTCTGATTGACACTGTGATTATTATGGACATCTTCTGGACTCACTGTGATGATCCCTTTAAGAAACGCCCCTCACCCCCGTCTCTCTCCTCCATCAGCCCCACCTCAGGACGCCTGCAAGGTGGAAACAAAAGACTTAAAGAAAAGACGGCAGAGAGAGGAGGAGAAGTGACGGGCCATAGCAAAATGAGATGAGCTGGTACTTGGGCAGCAATTTATCCTCAGCAATAATACCAGACATCACTTCTCACACCTTTACATACACGTTTTTAATTTTTCAGATGTTGGCTTACAACGTTTTTATCTTTTTGTTTTTCTTGCTTGTCTTTAATAATCCATACTAGGGATGCTCTGATATCTACAGATACGTACACCACCAATAACCCCATCATTAAAACAGTATTTAGTGCTGAGACTTTTTAAATAAACATATCTGCAGTTTTTATGAAATAGGACACAGTAAAGTTTTCCACCTTTCTTCGTTGATAAAATGGTCTAAAAAATGCTACATTTTGGATTTTCCTTACGGTTAAAGCAGACATCCTGAGCTGTTGCTCGTGTTGTCAGATCTCCCACAGTAAACTTGTCACTAATGCTGAATACTTACCTGATACCTGCCCAGTAACTGAGCTGTTAGCATCATCACCGCACCCCTAATATGTAAATTGCCATTTGTTTTTAAAAACTGAGGGTAAGGGTCATGTGTGTGTCAAGTTGTATATCTGACAGGTTTTGTTTTATGCTTTGTTTTTTTTGTTTTTTAAGCTTTTCAGCTGTCTTCCCTGGACTGTCACATCATTATTTCTATTTAAAAGTAAAAGCAAAAAAAAAAAAAAGATGAATTAATACATAAAAAGTGTGAAAAAGGGGTGAAAAGTAGCTTTTCTGCCTTTTTTGTATGAGATGGCAGCGATGTCAGAGCAGTATTTTAATCGAAATGAACCAAAATCCCATTTTAAAATACATGTGTACATACAGTTAATTCAGATGTCATTATGTGAAGGTGGTATTTGTTGGCAGCAAAATGAGGGGAGGGTCAGACGGGGGAATGAATTTACTGCTGTACTTCACAAGCCCCTCCGTCATATCTCCACCTGTCAGCGGCGCGCTCGTTTCTTCATGTCCTCCGCTGACGTACAGCACGTAGGAACTCAGGTGCAAGTGAACGAGACTGAATGAATGAAATGAACTAAGATTGTATTTTTCCAGCGGGTTTGATTGCTCGAACAGCAAATGTCCGTATTAAAGCTCGGGTTGATACTTTGTTAGTAACAGTCTGCGGTGAAATGTAACTGAAACGATGTCCCAAGATGAATGAATGCCAGTTTTTTAATTTTTTGTCTGACTGTTGGCATCTGGGTTACGCAAGAAATGTTAACTAATGGTCTGCTGCTGGAATGGATCATGGAGACACAGCTGTACTGTATGTGAACCAGAGAGGGTAGTGACTACCTGGCTAACCAGGACCATTGTGCCCAGTAGATGTTTGTAGTTTTTCACCTTTATTTGTTCAAACCGAGAAGAGATCTCAATAAAGCCATATTTAGTGGTGCACATCATCGATAGAAAAGTTCTTGTATAATGGGTTGAATTCAGCTTGTGCCTCCTGTATCACATCTTTACTTCCTGGTTGTTGATTTTATTACTGTAGTTCAAGAAACTGAATATATCCGAGGGAGAATCCACGATCCTGGTAAAGAGATTTTAGTTCAGGAACTCTAGCAGCAGAGCAGGAGACAAGACGAGCTCCGAGTGAGAATACAAACTGCCTGTAAATACTGATTTAATAAAATGATTTGCAAAAAACGGCACTTTGATTGTGTGATGTGTGTTCATTATTTTAAATTGACTGGTGCAAAGTAGAGTTGTAATAAGTCAGTTGATCAGTAAGTCCAGGGGTCTGCAGCCTGCGGCTCCCTGTGGCTTTGACAAAAAGTCACATGGAAATGAGTGATGGTTCTTTGTAAAAAATGTTCATTTGTCATACGCTGTTGGCCTAAAATGATTCCAAAATTCTCCATTTGTAAAAGATGTGTAGCCTCTACATAAAAATGTTACATTTTTGCCAACTAAAATATGCATCATCAGCCCACGTCTATTGCTCAATACCTTTTCCTCAGTTTTGCTGCTGGCTAGTCTTTTGTCTCTGTAGCCTATCTATGGATGCCAAATCCAAAAAATTAGAAGTCTCTGAGGAAAATAGAGAATTTAGTTGTGGCTCCAGGCAGCTTTTTCTGAATATGAATGAATGATGAATATTACTGCCAATATGCTTGAATTATGCACACAAATGAAAATTAACAGCAAAGTTGCTACTTGCAATGCAATCGGTGATGTGAAGCGAAGCCAAATTACATTTGTTCAGCACTACAACTACAAGACATTATGGCAATTTGCAAAGAACAAAGAGAAATAGGCAACAGTGGAAAAAAGATTGTCAGCAGTTTTCTTATTTTGCCCAGTGAATGTGTCCATCTTGAAAAGCGTATGTTTGCATCATCATAAGAGCAGGCATATGTGCATATATCGGTATCGACATAGTCAATCACCCAAAATAATTTGAAGAATATCAGATATTGGGAAAAATCCAATATTGTGCATTCCTACTGAATATACATATAAATAAAAGGTAATGTTTTTGCTAAACTGACCCTTTGATGCAAACCCATCAGTGCAGAGTGGTCCTTAACTACATACTTAACTTGATAGAAAATATAAATGTTTTTTTTTTCAAAACACATACTCGAGTTTACATAAAAATATTTTTTATTAAGACAGTACAGGTAAACATGACTTTGCATTGTTGTTGAAGTTAGGGATGTAGCTCAGACATCCACAGCACTGATTGGCTTGGGTGAGTCAGAGTGTCCAACAGAGGGGGAAGCCAATGCTAGCTAATGAAGATGACTGTGTGATCTGTGGAGGACAGGCGTTGATTAAGGGGCGGCCATGATGGGGAGTTAGACAGAAGTACGTCCAGACGTTTGTACTGTTTCTTTGACTCACGCCGCCCACATAGCAACCGGAGACAGTTCAGCATACCCAAGTCTACCAGCACCTGGGGAAAAAACAAGTTTTTAGGAGAATACACCACACTTGAAGAGATTGTACATTTATTTATCAATGATTAAAATGGACAACAAGCAGACACTCTGACTTGTCTTAGCAGACAAAATACAGTTGTTACTGCTAACATTAATGATGGCTCTGTTTCATTCAAGTGTTATGCAAGCTGTGACAACATGCAACCCTGAAACTGAAGCAGCTAAATGGAATTCAGCCATCATCTAACATGAATGTGACATGTCAAAATGTGAAAAGGCCCAAGATAAAGTAAGCAGAGTAGTAAAGTAGTGACGAGTTATCTGGATATATAGTAACATTTTCTTTAAAACGTTTTTGTGGCCTGGAAAACAGACGAATCAGCCAAGCTCGTTTTCATTTGTCCCGGCAAATAATTAATGTTTGTCGATTAGTCTAGCAATACTGCGCTAGCGTTTTTGTGTAGAACAGCTATTTTGCATGTAAATGTGGATTAACAATTGTCCATCATCACTCACCTCTACAACAAAACAAACAAGGAAGTTGAGAGCAGCCACAGCGACGAGCAGCATCTTGAAATTCATGTCAGAGATGTCGTACAGTTTGAAATATTTGCAAATGAAAGGCCCAGGATACAGCGCCAGCCATGTCATCAGGGCAAAGAGGGCACACAGTAGACAGAGGAAGACCACTGGAAAGATAAGAAGGGGAAAAAAAATCACCCCTGAGGTTCAAGGTCTTAAATCTTTAATAGGCTTTACTTGTAATACATTTAAATATATCTGACAATGGTGATAAGCCAGATAATTAACAGTGGGTCTGAATGCATCACCCCTCTAACCACCAGATCATCACCCCTGGACAATGCTGATGACTCACCATTGTGGTAGAGAGGTTTCTTGTGAGGGTAACTCTTGGTAACCACCACAGCCATAAAGATGTACTGGAAACTTGACAAGGCAAACACACTGGTGTCCTCCATGTTGGGCAGATTGGCTGCTCCAAACACAGTTGAATTGAGTGGAACATACCTTAAAGAAAATACAGGGGATGAAGTTTTACTGTGTATCAAGTGTAAATAGTAATTGTAATTTCTACGTGTGAGATCTGTAATTTTGTTGAGTGAATACAGAAACATCTTTACTGACCACTCCTGTGAGGTGGTGATGAAGAGCGCAGACAGCTGGCCAAGGATGATCGTGCAGGTGAGAATAAAGATGCTGCCCAGGACGGGCACGGACAGCAGGCTGGCTGGGGGTCTACGGGGGTGCAGCTCCTCACTGGGGCCTCCTCTCCCCATCACGATGGCCAACGCAGTCACCAAGAAGATGTCACAGATCAGGAACTGCAGATCAGCCATGGTCGTCTTCACCTGGACACACACAGCGAGAAGTCACGCTTTTCACTTTGAGATCTTTAATTAAAAAGGCGAGGGAAGGAAGAGTACTCATGAGAGCAGATTAGATTAAATGGCCATAATTAAGCTACCATGACACTGTGGTAACCTTTTTTCTCTTCACACACAACTCTGTGAACATAAGAAAGAAGGAACAGTTCTGCAGACTGTCTGACAGCAAGGTAAAGTACCAAGAAAATAGCAGTTGGGGACATGCTGAATATCATCTAATTTAGGTAACAGTACTCCATACAACCATACTTCAAAAGACCATACTATCCTGCTAAAAGGCAGGGGGTGTAGCACTGCTCTTATAAAAACTTGACATTATGAAATAAAACTTATGTGACTTAAGAAAAGGAGTATGCTGAAATAAAATGTTATTGGAAAAAATAATGATGAAATAACATTTCACAATAAGTATTTCACATATTGCTGACTGTTTTATATATTTTACATGTTGTAATGTATTTATTTGATAGTATCTTTTATTTATTTTATTATTTTTTGGGTCTTTATGCCGTTATTAATAGGACAGCAGAAGTGAGGACGGAAAAGGGTGAGAGAGAGTAGAGGGACATCATGTAGCAAAGGGCCACAGGCTGGAGTGAAACCCATGGCCGCTGCAGAGGATTCAGCCTCAGTGCATGGAGCACACGCTCCACCAGCTAAACCGCTACTTTTATTTATTTGAACTGGACTGAACAGACACCGACTGGACAGAAAAAATAAATGAGTGGCAGTTACATGTTGATCCAGCAGGGACACAGCAAAGAAAAATGTCTACTTTGAAAGTGAG
>JAJHUR010076416.1:0-12069 GCA_027495735.1 Lutjanus campechanus | reverse complement strand
TATGTACTCAGCACTATGCCGATGTGATGATGGGTGAAGATCTTCAGTTCACAAAACAATCCTGGAGTTTAAGGAGAAACAGGGCAGCAGCCTCATCCAGTACAATGGCAGTGAATGGTGACCACGGATAAAACGTTAAAAAAAGCACACAAAACAAACACAAAATGTCACCATCCTGCTTGTGTGGTGTAATCCAAGTGTCCGCGAGCCGCGACATTAAAAAATAACAGCAAAAGACGCCATTTACGCCATGTTTTTAGCAGAAATGTCAACTGTAGCATGTAGCGATAGGATGTAAACATGGCGTAAATGGCGTCTTTTGCTGTTAATTTTTAATGTCGCTGCTACCCTGTTTCTCCTAAAACCCCAGGATTGTTTTGTGAACTGAAGACCTTCACCCATCATCACATCGGCATAGTGGTGAGTACATACTGAGTGGATGATTATCTAAGAGTGGAATATCGCTTTAATACAAAAACATGAATATCACGCACCGTTTCGTCATTATTTAGACGGACCTGAAAAAAAGTGAAGATTTTCCTCCTCAGAGGACAATATTTTATTAAAGAAATAAAATATTAACAATAATAATACTAAAGAAATGAAAAGATGCCTATAAATAGCAACATTTTCTTAGAAAATGTGGGTAAGAACACGGCATGAAAAAAAATAAAAATACCGTCAAATACCGTGAAACCGATATGATTTAAACAAAAACAAAAAAAACATGATATGAAAACTGTGTCGTACCGCCCAGCCCTACTGTGACTGCAGTGCCAGCTCAATGCAACATGAAACATACAGAGCTTCAGCCATCACAACTCTCAGTCTCACTCCGTTCTCAGCCATGGAAGCCTCGGGGCTTCACTCAGCTCTGTTTGATGAAGTGGAGGTTTTTGCTGAGTTTGTCAAAAAGGCGAGGGAGTTGTGAGTGGCTTAAAACACTGAAAGTAATTCTCAGGAAAAGATCCACCTGAGCGCAGAGAGAGAGACTCAGTTGTTAGAACATTTGTGACTGAAATACTTACAGTTGTATTTCTCAGTCATGTCAGAGTATTTTCATATAGGTTTGCAATAGGTTGTACATGAAATCAGACGATAAAATTTAAGATGAGTAATCCAGAGCAACAAGATGCTGAAGATAGCATGATTAAATGTTTGTGTTGACCACACCCTGACCATTATTTGAGACCCGGCTTTTATTTGACCAGCAGTTTTTATTTGAGGAAGTACATCCCATGAAGTGTTGCTGTGTTTCTAAGTTTTGTATTTGTAGTACATCTTTATGCCACTAATGCATTGTCAAATCAGTGAGTGTGATTTCTTCTTTGGTCTGTTTGCTGTTCACTGTCTTACTTACAGAAGCACATTGCATTCACAAAAGAATGCAACAATTAACTGACATTATACATGACTAAAATACTGATAAATAGTTTAACCGACAAGTATTTCTGCTGCCGACTCACGAGGGTGGCGACATTTTATCGTATGGTCAACTAATGGCACACATCCTTGATATCCTCACCTGCAAAGAATTTGGCATTTTTGCTTGGAAATTGACTGAAATAATTAGTTATCAAGATGAATGCAGATGAATTTTCTTTCGACTGAATGATCAGTCTCAAGACTGGACTCATAATCAAGGCTCAGATGAAATCATCCCTGTATGCATGTTGAAATAAACCAGCATCAAACAAGACCAATTCAGGCAGCAGCATCCACTCTCCACTTCCAGGATAATGATGGAGTAATACCTGTATAATGGAAAACAGATTTCCCGTACACTCCGTCAGGATGACTCTGCACAGCATGCCGCCTCTCAGAAATGACTTTGGCAGGGACCAGCATTTAGACTGGACCATCCAAAAAAGATTCAATACGACCTCTTTCAACGAGTCACTTCTGATGACCTGTCAGACTCAGAGTACTTAAATTCTCGTTCCTCAGTACCTGAAGAATGTGTTGTTGGGGGAAATAAAGCTGTCTGTTGGAGCTTTTCTGGCACCTTTTGGAGCAGACAGTCAATTTTTCAGCGAACTTGTCTGCACTGCACTATTTTGCACTGACCCAGCAAACCACCTATGGGGCCTATCTTTTATAGATCACTGAGCTTACAGCT
Source organism: Lutjanus campechanus (assembly GCA_027495735.1). Classification (NCBI taxonomy): domain Eukaryota; kingdom Metazoa; phylum Chordata; class Actinopteri; order Lutjaniformes; family Lutjanidae; genus Lutjanus; species Lutjanus campechanus. Next base: position 9,950 of record JAJHUR010076416.1, on the reverse strand, counting down.
GAGCTCATGCCAGCATTTAAAATAGTCACAAACATGACATGATTTGCTCGCCAGTGAAGGCAAAAATACAACACAGGACGGATGATTCCTCGCTTTTGTCTGAGCAGTGAGATCTTTCTCCGTCCTGCATTCATGCCAACATAAAAGACAAATCATATTACTTTTTTCTTCCTTGTAATCTATGGAGTGCTGGAGCATACGTCTAATGCAGAAACAGAAAGCGTTATTTTTCCCACAACAGAAGAAAAACTGTTAAAAATCACGAACAAATGTGGCAACATTTCTCAGAATTTGTTGTTGTTTTCAGAGGAGAAGTGTAAAACTAATGCACCACAAGTGTGTTCTCAGTTTCACACCTCTGAAGCTGCAGCTGATACTCGATGTGTCAATGGGAAACACCAGCAGGCCTGCAGGGGAAGCTGTGAAGACGCAACAAGGGAAGACTTGATTATGTGGGATGAGATGGAGAAGAAAAGGGCTGAGATGTGACAGAGGGACAGCTTTGGGGATAGAAATAAAGAAGTAAAGGAAATGTAAGAAGGGATGTGGAGAGAGTGACAACCCACTCTGAATAAACAGGAGGAGTCTTCCTCCATGTTATGTCAGCTTCCTCCAGAGAATGTCACATGTAACCCTTATGACAGTCAGGAGAGAAGCTTCAGCAGTGCTAACAGGCATTAATGGTTAGGTAAGAACCTCTGATGGAAAAGACATGTAGCTCTTCTCTCTGTACAACCAGGATACAGGCAGGAACATTTGGAAACGACAATCAATGCTTTGTAATTTGCTACTGCAGCATGAATATAAATGATATTTCACTTCTTTTACTTGTCGGCAGCATCCTCTCTTGCCATAGTTATGAACATTCACTACGCTCAGATTGAGTCTTAACAATTTTTATTATTAAGCTGTATTGTGGATTTGGTCACGAATGGTTTGTTATTTTTAGAAAGTGGATCCCCAGGAAAAAAAAACCTTGGGAAACACTGATTTAAAGGACCGGTGTGGAGGATTTAGTTGCATCTGAGCTTGCAGATTGTAAATACCTTGCCTCACCCTCCCCTTCCAAGCATGTAGGAGAACCTACAGCGGTCACAAAACTTGCAAATAACGTGAAAGGCCGTACCTGGTCTGTCTGTTCAGATGTGTAAAAGTGCTCACACACAGTCTTACAGCTGTTCATATAATTTACCTCTTTTGTTGTAAGATTTATGTCCATGTAAAGCATTTAAATGCAGCGCGAAATCTATGCATTATATGAAATAGCACTGCAAAATATGTGCTTTGGTGCAGCAGTTTGTGTTGAACATAAGGTCTTGCACTCTGTATACTGACCATCCTACCAACTCTTAACATCTCCTTCAAGAACATAGCACTGGACTGGAGATAAACATTACCAATAAAAAAAAAACATTTTGATTTTGTTTCCGTAAAAAAAGACAGACTCTCTCAGAGACATGCTGTCTGTACAGCATGATGGCAGATTGCTTTAGATAAACACAAAACAACACATGCCCAGTCTCATCCATGGCTATAATTTGTCAGACGTAGACACTACAGCCAAGGCTTCTGGGTTTTTTTTGCCTGAGAATAAACTCCAGCTCCCTTCAGGCTTTGCAGATGTTCCATATGCAGTGTCCTGGCATGGCCTCGGCTCTCTCCTTCAAGACGAGACGCTGAGTCAGTTTTTACTGATGAGATGGGCACCACTGAGCCTGCTGAGAAACTCCCCTGACAGGAAGCTCCCCTTCATAATGTTGCCTAATGGACCGAGATGTACGTGATGAGAAGACGTGCTGCAGGACACATCCAGGACCTCTGTGGTACCTCTGGACCTGAGAGCACAGCCAGCAGTGGTCAGAGGCACAGGGAGACAACAGAGGTAAACTGAGGACATCTTGAATGAGGCCTGCATTTTGATGTGTAACACACACAACACAACACACTGTTCACTGCTCCCATTTTTCACATGCAATAAAATTTTGGCTTATTCCTTTTTTGTTGACAGTCTTAAACCCTGTCTCCTACTACTTTTACCATTATAACAATATTAGTCTGTTGTCCGAAACAAAATAAATAAAATATGCTGACAAAATATAGCAGCACTTTCATACATGCTGACATTATTAATATTTAGAATGATGGAGGTTGTGTAATTAACTTGTCCAGCAGGATTTCACAGTCTATACTAACATGACTTTTTATGACATTATGTTAACGTCTAATCTGGTGTCAGGATGTGTCAGGATGTTTTTATTTGTTATGCTAATGTTACTTTTTAGTTGCTATGCTAACGTTACTTTGCTTTGGGGGTCTTCTGATCTGATCTGAGCTTTGAATCCATGCTGCCAGTTGATGTCTTAGATCACTTACAGTTGATCACTTCCTGCAGAGCTAACTTTGTGTACATCTCACTCAGTAGTATCAGGGCTACTGCTGTTTCTCATTAGAATTCCATGTACCATGTTAGCCAGTCAGAGCTGACAGGACATGTGTGTGGTAAAAAGTTTCAACGTATTAAACGGCGATCTGAGCCGATCTACACACTGTATGGTTGACTGACGTAAAGTAACTGCCCCTCAGCTGTGACCAGCGGAAACACCGAAAACTAAAATATGACAATATGATCATCTGCTGTATCACACATTAATTCATACTCAAATATAATTCATTTAATCAATATATCACCCAGGCCAAATTGGAATCCTCCAAAAATGGCATCACATTTCCATTACCTATCACGGCAACATGTTTCCAGCCCATGCTGCGTTCACATTGTGCTTGTTTGGAAATAGGAACCCCGTCTATTGTACGACTGTCCTGTATTTTAAGTTCTGCTCTTTCCCTTCCCCTCTCCTCCAGCGCTTCTTTTCTTTATCTGTCCGATGTGTCGATCTCTCTTTGTTTTCTTGCCTCTCTCTCACACAGAGACACAGAGAGCCGGAGAGAGCAGGAGAAAGTCGATGATTTCTAAAGGTCCCGAGTCCACCGCCACCAACACAGCCCTGGGTCCAGCTGCCTTGTGGGAAGGAATAATCGAGCCATCAATACCTCCTCCCAGATAATGTCAGCCCTTCCAGACCAATGCACAATTAACCCTCCTCCCACACGCAAACACACACGCACACACAACTGTACACCCTGTCAGTGAGAACACTGGAGCGATGATTTGTGAAATAATCTCACTGAGTACAGAGAGAGAGAGAGAGAAAAAAAAAAAACCTTATCAGAGCTCATCTTCAACACGGTGAAACTCATCTCCCACCTGCCAGGAACACTTGGCGCCTTTTTAAACACGTTTGAGACCAGTTTCATCTGCATCACGTCTAGTTAATTAGCGGTTTGTGTGATTAGGAATCCGCCAGGGGATTCTTTGATGTCGACTGAGCTAGCGGGAGACACTTGTAGGCTCCACCTGAACTGATACAATCTGTTCATCGCTCACTGATGGGAGAACAGCAGCCTGGGAATGATCACACACACACACACACACACACACACAGGTAACTGCTACTACATGAACCCGTCACAACTTAGTTTATAATGCATGTCTATGCAGGGTTGGGAGGGTTAATTTAAAAATCTAATCCGATACAGTAACTATTTACCTGTTTAAAAATGTAGTCAGTATCCTCGTCCAAGTATCACAATATTGAAATCAAGTAATCTGATTATTTTCCATTACTTTAGTTGTTATGTGTGAATCCAACTGAACATTAAATGTAGCAGTTGTAGCTAATGTTAGTGGATTGTTTGTTTAGCTAATGTTAGCGGTCGAGCATTAGTGGCTGTTCTGCATAGCACATGTTAGTGGTTGGTTTGTGTGGCTAATGTTAGCAGTCTAACGTTAGCGGTTGGTTTGTGTAGCTAATATTAGTGGTCGAACATCAGTGGTTGTTCTGTGTAACTAACATTTGTGTTTGGTCTGTGTAGAAAGTGGTTGGTTTATTTAGCTAATATTAGCGTTAGTGGTTGTTCTTTGTAGCTTATGTTATTGGTATTTCTCTGTTGCAAACGTTAGTGGTGGTTCTGTGTAGCTAATGTTAGCGGTTGTACTTTGTAGCTAACATTAGTGGTTGGTCTGTGTAGCTAATATTGGTAGTTGGTTTATTTAGCTAATGTTAGCAGTCTAACGTTAGTGGTTTTTCTCTGTAGCTAATGTTAGTGATTGTTTTGTGTTGCTAATGTTACCGGTTGTTCTCTGTAGCTAACGTTAGCAGTTGTTCATTGTAGCTTATGTTGGTCAGTCTGTGTAGCTAACTTTAGTAGTTGGTTTGACCATAAATGTTTGTTTAAATTAGATGTTGAGTTCTTTATTTTAAAATCTATTATAACATTGTAATCTTGCTAATCCCCATTTATACAAAATGTATCTGTAATCTGATTATGTCTTTTTGCTGTACAGTAACTGTGATGGAATACAGTCATTTTTTTTGTATCCTAATTACGTAATCCTGTTACATGCAATCCGTTACTCCCCAAGTCTGTGTCTATGACTGTCGAGAGGAGGGTAAGAGGTCCAAACTAATAGTTTAAAAAATGATCAGTATTGACAAAACTGAAACTCTTCCCCCTCACTCTGTTCCACTGCTGCTGCCACTGATGCAAACAGTCTTTCTTCCAGTGTCCCTCTCTAATCTGCTCTGCTATGTCTATCTGACAGCTTATTGCACCTCCTAATACAATTACATACACAATACAGCCTTTACATGGAGTTTGTTCCAGTTCTTGCACAGATGAATGAGTGTGCTGAGTGGGGATACATTACTGGAATGCATGTGCAGATCATGCATAATGCAGGCTAATCTGGTAGGCAGATATGGCAACCAAAATAGAAGCTGTGATCTTTGATGCAACGCTGCTGAAGGCATTTCATTATCATAATTCCATACAATTACACATTATCTCAAGCAGCCGGATGAAACTGAGCAGGCAGTGTCAAGAGTGATGAGGTTTTTGGGGAAGACCCAGGGTCTGCCAGCAAGGCTTCAAAACCTCTTAATGTTAGCAAAACGTCTGGTGACAAGGGGTGTGAGAAATTATGGAAAATATTGAGTATTGCAATATTGTGTTTTGTGATACTGTATCAATTTCAGAAACACTTAATGTGCAAATCTTTGCAATGTAAAGATTCATGGCAGTGGTTCATTTTGTGTCATGTTTAAATCCCTGACTGCTAAATAGCAGTATTTTGTATTTATCTCCTCTTTACTGATTGCATAAAAAAACCTACATTTTTAACTCAAATGTTTTGTGTTTGGTGGTGTGTTCTTCATACTATGACAGCTTTCCTAGAATTAGATTTTAAAAAGCAATATATTTCCTTGCTTACAGTATCGCAATATATTGCAAAATACTGAACCGTAACCCCTGTATTGCGATACATATTATATCTCCTGATTGTTCTCAATACACAGCTTACTGGTCACTAGGTCTGCAACTATCAATTATTTTCATTCTTGATTAATCTGACAATTATTTTCACAATTAATCATTTAGTCCATGTATCTTCAATATGGGGTTTGCACCCTTAAGGGGGTTAGGGTCTTCCAAGTTATTGTAAGAGTTTGATGATACAGCCTGGAGCAGACAGCTCAGGGCAGGGAGTGCGCTTCAAGCTGGGAGAGCAGTACTGAGCTGAAACAGGTGCCAAAGTAGTCGCTTTTCTCGCAGTGCTGACAGCAATTAACTGGATACATTTCCACAAATACTGCTAATATCAGAGTGTGAGTGACATGTGGTCTCGCCTCGTCTTTGCAGTTTGCACTAGTCAGTAGCAGACAGGAGGGGCGAGTCAGTGAACGAGTTTGTGGAGATGAGGACCTGTCACTCCTGATTCACTGAAAAGAATCTTGAGTTTCGAATCATTGATTCATCACTACCCATGAATCCTAAAACAATCGTGTGAGCTAGCTAACAGACTGAATCACTGTGCAGGACTCATAACGGTGTAGTTAGCTCTATGTTATGGAACATATTGGCCAGTTAGCTGTGTTGTTACGCCAAGTGAATAGACACTCTTCTCAGTCACAATGAAGCGTTATAACTTCACAACAGGAGTCTTTTACATAATCTCCACCTTGGAAACCACCTGCAAAAGTGCAGCGGATGAAGCTAACACAGCTAACATTAGCCATGCTACAACTGCTGCAGACTGAATATATGGGTAAGTACAAAGAGCTGAAAATATTCAATGCAGTCCCTGTATCGTCTCTCTATCAGCGAAAAACTGTTGAAAACACCTGTTTGGAAACACAAAGGCTTGTTCTCCCCCAAATCAGAAACACATATTTTGGCCTGTAGTGCTGTAGTTTATCCATCTGGGCTTTTATTGTGTGAGTTGTAGAGTTTTGGAGATGTCGGCTGTAGAGATGTCTGCCTTCTCTCCAATATAAAAATGGAACTTGTGGTGCTCAAAGCACCAAAAATTCATTTGAAAAAAATCAAAAACAGTGTCTTGTTCCAAAAATCATGACCTGATTACTCAAAATAATCCACAGACCTTGTTGTGAGTAGTTTCATTTTGGAATGTTCTGTAGTAGAATCTACCAGAACTACTTTCTTCCTACTAGAAAGAAAGTAGCTCCTACATGAAACTATCTTGATTAACCAGGCCATGATTTTTTGGACAGAAACGCTGGTTTTGAATTTTTCAGATGTGTTATTTTTAACTTTCTGAGCACCATTTAGTCCCATCATATTGGAGAGAAGGCAGACATCTCTACGGCTGATATCTCCAAAACTCTGCACCTCACACCAAAACTATCTAGATGGATAAACAGAACTACAGGCCAGAGGAGAAATATTTGTTTTTAATTTTCACGAATTGTCCCTTAAAGAAGCTGGAACCAGCAAATGTTTGACATTTTGAAAAATGACTGAAGCAATTCATTGATTATCAAAACAGTTGGCAATTAATACTCCTTCAATTGAGTAATCAATTGAATGGAACAATCTTGCAGCTCTGCTGGTGACATAGTGGAATAACGATGACCAAGATGTTATTTTATCGGTTAAAGCATGCAGGTCATCAGACTCTCCAGGGATGAACCTAAACGCCTCACATGACTTCCAGATTCATTTGGGGGACTTCTCTTTCATCTTTGCTCTCCATCAGGTGTCAGATCACATTTCAGCTCACGCCTGAGCTCCGGGGAGCACCCGTGCGCTCCCACAGGAGCCAGGCAGAGTGGGAGGTGTTACTGATGAGGACCCAGTCAGTCCCCCGTGCTGCGTTCGTGCGCAGAATGAGCGATGCGCTCCCGCTGCGCTCCTCCTGTGGAGGATCTGGTGATGGTGACATTTCTGACAAAGAGCTGAGGTGTAGCCTTGACACAAAGACAAGTGAGGTGGGAATACTGAGCTCCTCTCCTCCACCAAAAAGCATGGGAGGTTCCCAGACCCACCAAATCCACCCATCCACCCACAACTTCCCCCCAAAAAATACACGACAGTGTCTCCCATCCTTACCGCAGAGCAGCTGCATCCAGGCGCACGTCTTGTAGACCGTGGCGGTGTTGCAGAAGAAGAAGAGGGCGAAGCAGCCGATGCAGCTGAGGATGAGCACCATGGACATCAGCACGAAGAAGGAGGCCGCCTTGAAGGCTCCCGACGGGATGGAGGCGAAGTCGGAGAAGCTGCCCTGGCACAGGAGCTCCCGGTTGGAGTTGCCGTTGCCCACGCAGTAGTGGAACAAGCCGAAGTAGCCGGCCTGGGGGGTGTTGACGCTGTCCCCGATCCAGTAGGGCTGGATGAAGACCACCACGTTAATGATGGACAGGCAGATGGTGAAGATCGCCCACAGGACCCCGATGGCCCGGGAGTTGCGCATGTAGTTGTCATGGTAGATTTTGGAGGCTTCTTGCGAAGGCAGCATTTTTCTCTCCCACCCCCCCAAACCCCCCCGCACAGCAGCGTCAACCTAGTGTTCCCTCTCCTCTAGATCCCCCCTGTAACCCCCTCTATCCGCAGGTGGTAAGAATGGAATGAATATTTTTTTTTAAAGAAAATAAAAAAAGAAATCCTCCACAACAAATGTCCAAAGCTCCAGTGTCTGCCCCCCACTCTCCCCCAGCAGATCTACTCTTTTTTGGATTAGTCTCACATCCAAACGCTCCCCCCTCCTCCCTCCTTCCTCCCCTCTGATCAGTCAATCAGTTCAGTGGCGAAGCGTGATTCAACTGACGGGAAAAGCCTCCCCTGTCCCCCTTTCCTCTCCTCCTCTCCTCCTCTCCTCTCCTCCGCTCCTCTCAGCGCGTAAAGACACAGCGGCCGGTGATGGACGCGCTCAGCAGCATTGTCTCCTTCCAGCTCCTCACCTCCGCCTCTGTGCAGCATCCAGACCCAGAAGGCTTCAGAGGAGAGACGGGATGCAGCCGCCGAGTTTCCCCGAGATGATGCTGCTGCTGATGATGATGAGGATGAATCCTCCGCACATGAACACAGATGCGGAACAAATGAAGGAAGACAGAGATGCAGGCTGTGACATGCTTCACCCGAGAGGACAAGTTGACGGAAAAGGAAAATCTGACATGATGAAAGTCCGAGTGCGCGTGAAAAATGTATTAAAAATATATAAATCAGTCCTCCAGCTGCGCACACACCGACAGCCCCATGACTGAGGTGTTGATGCTGTGACTCTCTCACTCACTCCCCGGGTCTCTCTCTCTCTCTCTCTCTCTCTCTCTCTCTCTCTGTCGTTCTCCGTGCGCGCAGCCGAGGAACGTCGACGACTTGTGGATGATTTTTGATATTGCAGAAATTTGACCCCCTCCCCGCCCTCTTTACAGCCACACACATGCACGCACCTCTGATCAAATAAGTACAGCAGCATATCGCCGCCACACCACAAAAACAGGTCAGTATCACGTTTAAAGTTTAAAAGTTTAAAACAAGATATTATCACTTTTATTTTCACATTATTGCCACAAACAAATTCATCACGTCATAACAAGACACTATAATATATAATATACTACCATGTTATAACATGAAACGTCTCATGTTATAACGTGCTAACATCACGAAAACTTTTTCAGCTTATGTACCAGGTGTGCAACTCTCACTGGAATGAATGGGCATCATCTTTGGCGATATGGCTGAAAAACCGTCATGATAGTGACATAATTATTGATCATGTATGCTGTGACTGATGACATGTTGAGTACTCCAAGAGTGAAGCAGCTGAGGTGATTAAAATGAGTTTGTTGTATCATCGCTGGGCGATATAGACAAAATCAAATGTACTGATATTTTTGACCAAATGCCTCAATATCAATGTTGAAACAATACTGTAAAGATGGTGCTTTCACAAAATATTAACCCAACGAGATTCTTGGATTAAAAAAATTCCCAGCAATGTGGATATAATAACTAAGTGAGTAGAGACAAATAATAGAACAGTTAGAACAGTCTGTAAGTTGAGACTTTACTGTGTGCAGCCTTTAAAACCAGGAAAAGACGACACATGTCTTTTTATGTATAACAACATCCAAAATCTATCACAATATCTAGTCTCATATCATGATAAGATATAATATTGATATATGGCTCAACCCTACACTGTAAATAATTTCTGTAAATTTAGAATTTCAACAGTATTAAGGTGTTTTTTCAATAAACAGTGCTTTACTGTTAATATTACAGGAAATCGGTGAAATTACAGCTCATTTACTGTTTTTTTAACGGAACTCTAATGTATTCCTATTATACAGCACTTTGCCGTTAAAGTGTCTTAGATAACAGTATCATGCAATATTTTTGGCATTCTGGGAAAAAATTGCCTGAGCTGCACATGTGAAGCTTGTTACCTGCCATTCCTGATCCATCTCCATCTTACTAATTATTTGGTGAGTAGAAACAGTTTTTGATTGTTTTATATTACATATTATATTATTGTTGGATTTGATTAGATTAGTTTTGTTAGCATTGATGATGATTAGCCTAACTTA
>JAJHUR010076413.1:15067-30592 GCA_027495735.1 Lutjanus campechanus | reverse complement strand
ACAATCCAGTAAGATGTACTATAGAACAGCTGGAGATAAGCAAAGTAAACACCATTTTAAAATTTATGTTTTCACTTTACAAGACAGGATTTATTATAAACATTTCAGATGTGACAGATTTTCCTCAATGTTGAAGAACTCAGAGCTGATGGACTTATTCTCACCCATCGACACTGTTTATGCTTCTGTGTGACCCTAATGTTGGGACCAGTTAGTGCTTGGATTGGTATTAAAAAGGTCTTAAAAAGTCGAAGCTAAATTCAGTTTGCTGACTCCTGCAGATACCCTGTTTCACTCCCTTTGGTGTGTTTCATTTAGTTTTGACGATGATGATGTTGCCGCTGTCAAAAAGGCCCCGTACTACACTTGTCCTCAACACCTTTGTGGTCAAAAAAGCCAAGGACGAAGGTCTCGACAAGCAGACATGACCGGCCATCGAGGGAGCAGAGGTCTTTTTACATGTGAACAAATATTAATACCTGATGTTTGACTGGTGAGTGTTGTTCAGAGTGTTGCCCTGTTGACAGGTGGAGTCATGGCTGTGTCCTTTTATCTGTGTTGTCATTTCTTGGCTCCACAGTAGATTGTCAGGATTTTTTGTGAGCATAAACAATAAACCTTGTCAATTTTGGTGACTTTATGATTTTTCCTTTAGCACCACCACCAAACAATTTTATTTTGTGCACCACAGCTCAAAATCTGTGTGGCAGATTTTGAACCCTGTTAAAAGTTATCATAAAATGTAATAACTTGATCGCTATTATATTTTACTGAAAAATATTGTGCGTGATCTACTTTAAAAGAATTAAGGCAACTTTTTGCATGAAATTATGTAGATCAAACAAGTCTTGTCTTTGTATGATGTACGTAATTTTTTGAATGTAAAAAAAAATACATTTTCCAAGTAAAGTCAGCTAATTTTGCAGATAAATTTAAGTTGAGTTTTCTTGCAAAATTACACTGATTTTACTTGGAAAAATTAAGCTGACTTTACTTGGGAAATGTATTTCTTGAATACAAAATATTAAGTAGTTCATACAAAGACCAGTCTTACTTCAGCTGCATAATAATTTGATACAAAAAGTAATTTTTTTTAAAAAATAGATCAAGCACAACATTTTATCAGTGCGTCTGTTTGTTTGTGGACATGCTGCAAGATGCATTCATGTGTGGTTGAGATCAAAAAGAAGGCGAAGTTCAAAGATGGTGAGATTCCATCACAAGATGGTCTCTTGCAAGCATAAGTGCAGAAGAGTTAGATGTATCATCAATATATCCATGTGAAATGAATGCAATCATCTGACTAGAAAGGAAAGAATGTCTGTCTCTCTCTATGTTTGTATGTGTATTATATCCTTTGCATATCTAAAAAAAAAATGTCATCCAGTCTACTTCACACTGCGGTGATAAGACAGGTGAAGTCCCCAGGCGAGGGGCTGCACAGACTCGTGCTGACCACCCTGTAACAAGTTAAGTTTAGCGCGTGTTAGCAGTGGCTAACGTTAGCTAACTATCTGTGACTTCAACAAACTTATCTTACAGCGGCTATGAAAAGCCGGAAAGCAGCCCCCTGCTGCTACCAATGTAACCGAGCGTTTATGTTGCGCCTATATTTAAGAAACTGTAAAACAAGGTGAACAGACAGCTTCACCTTGTTGCTGTACACCACAGTCCTGCAGCATATCAGATCAACCACTTCCGTTTCTAGCCTTTCACAATAACAGCCATAGCTATAGGCTGTGTACTGCTTATCAAATGGTTACTTTAACGTTTACTCAGATAACATTATAAAATGGTTTACATCAGTTATCCTATGAGACGATGTTTCTACTCATTTTAAGAATTTATTTCTGAATATTATGGGAAAAAATCCCGCAGCTTTAGTTTTATGATCGGCGATGGTTCGTGAATTATTACTTGATTACTGGCTCGTAATTTCATGAGTGATTCTGGCCATTTTACTGTCGGTGAGCGAAAACTCTTTGCATTAATGTTCAATCTATGACTATTAAACCGTATTATTGCAGGTTCACGTTTACCAAACTGTGCGTTTCTCTGAGTGTGCGCATGCGCGAGTTCGAGTGTCAAGTCATAGTGACGTGACGATGACGTCACGTCGAATTTACTTTGATCTCAGATTCGATGTGACGTCATTCACCCAGAGTTTATAAATACCTCCCTGTCACCATAGGACAGGTTTTTAGATATAGAATTTCTACATATCATTCTGAAATCATTGTTTAACCATAAACACATTTACTGGACACAGTCAGAAAGCACAGACAGGAACTACACATTACTAAACAATTCACAGGAAGTTCCAATACCGCTGTAGATAAACACAGCAAGGTTCAACACATTAATAAACAATTAACAGTAAGTTTCAAACAAAACGAAAAGATGTCTAAAACAGACCAATCCAAATCCCAGATGGACAACATGCTCATAGAACCAGAGTATCTTCAACCCATGATTAGCAAATATTTTGAGAGACTCTCTGCAGCACAGTGGAGCTTGTTAGCTGCAGGAACATGCGACTCAGACACAGAGGCAACGTTGACTGATATGTTCACTGAAATTGTCCAGACACTCTCTGCGCAAGTCCTGAGACATGTCCTACCGATATTTCAGGAACACATGTTCAATAATGCATCTGATAAAAATGATGTTTTAATTTCAACTCAACTGGGAGTCTCCATTGCTGATAGTTTTGCTGATGCACTTCACGTCCCACAGGAAAAATGTGAGAGTGCAGAAAAACTGACAGAACTCTTGGAGAGGGAGATTTCACAGAAGGTGAGTTCTCTTGTGTCCGTGGCCACCAGAGAATCTGTTTTGCCAGAAGAGCCTGCCATTTTTGTCTCTGGCTCCACTTTTGGTATAACAGCTCTTCGAGACATGGTGGCTCATGCTACCACATGTCTGAAGACATATTTAGGTAAACTGAACTCTCAGTGCCTGGGACTGTGCTGGCGGCCAAAAAGCACAGAACTTTCCCTCCATGAGAGCACAGAATCTGTAGTACAGTCCGCAGAAAGATGCAAATCATCTCAGAGTGTAAAATCTAAGGACTCTGCATCTAAAATAAAGACCCCAGAAATGGAAGAAACACAAAAACCTGAATCATGTGACAGCATAAAATCTAAAATCTCTGTCACCTCAATGACTGAAGCTGTGAGTGACATCCTCACCAAATGGTCCACCGATACATCGGACATCAAAGCAGAGACGGGCAAAGCTATGGTGTCTCCCAGCACCTCTCTAGACGCTCACGATCTAGCAGTTGAAATTGTCGATGATATAATCTGTGACCTTCATTATCCTGACTCTGAAGGTGTAGCCGAATGCAGTGAGAAGTGTACCTCACCAGGACCTCATTTTAATGTAGGGATAATCCTCAACAAGGTGAAAGACTTTTTTGCCTCACATGCCGCACCTAAAGAACATAACACCAATATCAAGTTTTCCAAGTTTGTCAAAAAACAGTTTGAAAAAACAGTGGCAGAGTTGAAGAGCTTATTTACAACAAATGACTCCGATTTACTTGTGAGTCTCAAACAGGGGTCAGAATCCGCAAGGCCCGAATCTGCTGGCAGTCAGACCAGCCAAAGATCATTGACACGTGTGAGAAAAGCGAGTTCTTCTCCACTCGATTTTGAGACTGTTAAAAATGAGGTAGAAACCTTGTGTGATAAATTAAACGTGACAAAGGAACATTCAACGGATACCAGCAAAATACCGACATACATCATGTCCTGTGGCAAGATAAGGAACTTTGCAAAGGAACTGACTGATAAAATGTATGATCATATGATCGATAGCAGGACATATCGTCGTCCCTCAGTTCCAGTTGGAAAAAGTCTCTCGGATTCTGTCATTTCTCAGCTCAGGAGGAGGAAACATAGCACTCAACACCACTTTTCTCCTGAAGTTATGTATGTCATGACAGAGGACGCAGTAGTAAAGTTCTTGCAGCAGGTGTTTCTCTGGATGGAAAAAGACCCATCATATAATACAAGTCACAGTGATGAAGTGTCTGGTGTGCTAACCGACATCGAAGACCTTATTACAACAACCTTACAAGAAGGAAACACTGGGCCTGAGTCCCCTGAAACCAGCGACGGCCAGAAATCAGAATCCTCTCGTTCAAGTCATCTATCAGCTAATGATGCCACACCGTCTCCAATCATTGATGATGATAGTGGTTCGAATATCAGGGTCCTTGTTAATAGTCCATTTTTGATCAGATGCAAGCTTAATGGGGTTTCAGGAGTCGAATCTCCTGAGGTAACCTATGAGGTTACACCAGCCTCTTGCCCCTCTCCTTCAGTGTCTCACCACAGTCAGGTGTCAAGCACTGAAAAGTCAGATAGGAAACATCTATCAGAGGAGACGATTAAACCCAAATCCCCGTTGGATGATACCATCCTCCCCCTAGAGGATTCTCGCACCATAGTGAACAAATATTTTGACAGAATCTCTGCAACACAGTGGAGCTTGTTAGCTGCAGGGACATGTGACCTAGAAACAGAGGCAACACTAGCTGATATGTTCACTGAAATCGTACAGACACACTCTGCAGGTGTCCTGAGAAATGTCCTACCGATGCTTCGTGAACGCATGTGCATGAGTGATTCTCAGGCTGATGTAAGTGCAGCCTTGGAAAACTTAAATGTTCGACTCGGAAACACCCTCATTGAAAGCTTTGCTGATGCTCTTCAGGTCCCACTGGAAAATTGTGAGAGTGCAGAAAGGCTGACAGACATGGTGGAGAGGGAGATTTCTCAGAAGGTGACCTCTCTTGCGTCTCTTGCCACCAAGAGTTCTGTTTTGCCAGAAGAGCCTGCCGTGTTTGTCTCTAGCGGCATGTCCACCTCAACAGCTCTTCGTCGCATGGTGTTTCATGCAGCCACATATCTGAAATATTCTTTAATGTCCCTGTGCTGTATTCCAAAGAGCAAAAACTCTCCCCCATACACTAGGGTAGACTCTCCGAAAGAAATCTTAGAGTCGGAAGAACCAGAGAGGTGTGAATCGTGTCAGAGCATAAAATCCAAGCTCTCTGTCATCTCAGCGACAAAAGCTGTGAGTGACATTCTCACCAAATGGTCCAATGATACACCGGACATCAAAACAGAGGATAACGATGATCCCATTCCTTTCAGCACCAGCCCGGAGGCTCAGTTGACAGCAGCTGAAATTGTCAATGATATAATTAACGACCCGGAGCCTCCTGACTTCAAAGATGTAGCTGGATGCAGTGACAACAGAACCTCACCAAGACCTCCTTCTAGTCTAGCTAGAACAGCGAGCAAGGTGAAAGACTTTTTAAAATCACAAGCCGGACATGAAACCGCCAATACCAACCATATATTTAACAAACACAACTTTTTCAACTTTGTCAAAAAACAGCATGACAAAATGGTGGGAGAGCTGAAGAGTGCATTTACAAAAGAAGACGCCACCTACATTGTGAGTCTTGAACCGACTTCAGAGAAGGATGACCATACTGGAGCCATTTCACCAGGAGCTATTCCAAAATCCTCAAGGTCCAAATCTGCTTGCAGTCAGACCAGCGAAACAACAATGATCCATGTATTAAAGAAGTCTTCTCCAATAGATTTTGAGACCATTAAAAATGATGTTGAAGCCTTGTGTAATGGATTAAGTCTGACAGGGAAACCTGCAATACAGATCCAAAAAAGGCTGTACAACATCATGTCCAGTGACGAGATCAAGAAGTTTTCAAAGGAACTGACTGATAAAATGTATGATCATTTGATGGATAGCAAGACATATGAGCTTCCCGTACTTCCAAAGGGAAAAAGCCTCTCGGACTCTGTCATCTCTCAGCGCAGGAGGGAGGACGCCACCACTCAGAACCGCCTTTCTCCTGAAGTCCTGTATGTCATGACAGAGGACGCAGTAAGAAAGTTCTTGCAACATGTGTTTCTCTGGATGCAGAAGGAGCCATCACATAAGACAAGTGAGCGAGTCTCTGGCGCAGTAACCAACATCAATGATCTAATGACAAACCTACAAGAAGAAATAAATGTCTGCAGGCCAGAGTGCCTTGAAGCCAGGGGCAGACAGACACCAGCACGCTCTCATTCAAGGCAGTCATCAGCTAATCGTGCTTCACCGAAAGAAAACGTCAAGCCAGAGTCCCTCGAAGCCAGGGGCAGACAGACACCAGCACGCTCTCACTCAAGGCAGTCATCAGCTAATCGTGCTTCACCGAAAGAAAACGTCAAGCCAGAGTCCCTCGAAGCCAGGGGCAGACAGACACCAGCACGCTCACACTCAAGGCAATTATCAGCTGATCGTGCTTCACTAAAAGAAAACATCAAGCCAGAGTCCTTTGAAGCCAGGGGCAGACAGACACCAGCACGCTCACACTCAAGGCAATTATCAGCTGATCGTGCTTCACTGAAAGAAAACGTCAAGCCAGAGTCCTTTGAAGCCAGGGGCAGACAGACACCAGCACGCTCTCACTCAAGGCAGTTATCAGCTGATCGTGCTTCACTGAAAGAAAACGTCAAGCCAGAGTCCCTCGAAGCCAGGGGCAGACAGACACCAGCACGCTCACACTCAAGGCAATTATCAGCTGATCGTGCTTCACTAAAAGAAAACATCAAGCCAGAGTCCCTTGAAGCCAGGGGCAGACAGACACCAGCACGCTCACACTCAAGGCAATTATCAGCTGATCGTGCTTCACTAAAAGAAAACATCAAGCCAGAGTCCTTTGAAGCCAGGGGCAGAGAGACGTCGTCTCGCAAGTCAAAAGATACACTGAACAACCTCATCTTTGCTTTGCTTTGCAGGCTCCACCGTAAGGCCTGTAAGAAAGTCCCAAGTTTTCAGTGGCCTGATAACTCTGATTCTGTCATCACTCGTCTGACAGACAAGGCGCTGGACGAGATCCACATCACTGACTCTGCAGCAATTAAAATCATTGAGAACACAGGAAAAATCAACAAAGCCATAATTAAAGCCCTTACCAACGAGTTTGGCCCCCCAGACTACCTAGTGAAGGCTGTAACTGGAAGATGCTATTTTACTCTTGATGATGCTATTGTGAAATATCTCAAAATCCAGGTGGATGCCCTCGTTAGACCCCCAAGGAAGTCCGCAGTTGCCAGGTTCTTCTCAGCAGTGGGAAGAGCTATCATCAAGCCTTTCAGGTTGTGCGCCACGGACAACCACAATGACTGAATAACCACATGCCCCCTTATTACTGACCCCCACTTCTTTTAACATCTGGAAGTATCTGAAAATCTAACCCCCCCCCCCCATTGACATGGTTTTCTCCAGGAGCTCAAGTTTTTGCCCATATTTCAGCATTTGAAATAAAAAAAAACAAAACATCAAACAAACAAACAAACAAACAAACACAGCAGCTCAGTGTTTTAACACTGTGGCCTCACAGCAATAGTCGGGGCTGGATTCCCAGCCTCAATTGTTGCTGTATGGAGTCTCTATACTCCCTGTGTTGTCGTGGTTTTCTCCAGGCGCGCTGGTTTTTTCCACATTTCACCATTTGAAATAAAAAAAACCCCCCACCAAACAAACAAACAAACACAGCAAATAAATGACATGACTAAGTCTCATTTTGGTCAAGTTATAAATACTCAAGTTAGTTCTAAAAAATGTTGCATGTGTTTGTTAAGTTTGTGTCTCATTTTCAGCTCAATACAACAAAATGAGCTTCACAATAGCAGATGTAAAGTTTGTCTGATAGAATTAACAGGAAGACCTTACGTGTATTTGCCACTGCCAAAATTTTAAAACACTGAACTGAAGGGGGACAAAAAATTTCTGAGGTTTTCTGAATTATAGGTTCACATTAAAAACACAACAGCAATTACTTCTATCACACAAAGAACTGTGTGGTGCATCATTGCATAAGAATACCATTTTCAGTCACAAAACCTGACAGAAAATTACTTAAAGTGTATTATTTAATAATATGCAAGATTTCTAAAAAAATTAAGTGGAAGTAAACTTGAGATTTCAAAGTAAAAGTAACTTTCTTATTTTGAGTCCACAATACTTGTCCTGCCTATAATGCCTGTTAGTTTTATATAAGTAGTTTAGTTTATTTAGTTTATTTTATTTGCACATTATATATATATACACAACAAACATTAAAATAACAAAATTAAAAACATTGTGCAGGAGAGGTTGGAAGCCAAGAAGGCTTATAAAAAATACCTCCCCTATAAAGCTAAACAATAAACGAACTTCAAAGGTGTCAAGACTAAATAATATAAAGCTGATTTACAGAAATGCATGTATACAAAGTGCAATGCATACAATGAGCTCCAAATAAAGAAAAAAAGTATGAAAGTTCTACTCACAAAATTTAAGATTAACCTTATAAATAGAAAGCAGATTTTAAAAAAAACAACTGCTGTCTGAATCACATCTGTGGCATTATTTGAATTTCTCCATGTGTGGTGTGAAGAGTTTAATAAAATAAATAAATAAAAAGTTAAAACTTGTTTGTTAGAGCAACAGCAGTTCAACATTTCATGCACTGAGATAGAAAATATCAAAAGGTATTTTGTGTTGAACTCATCTGATCCTACCTAAAGGTACTGTGACGATAACATGATCAGCAGTGATCCTCTGCCCATCATCACACTCAGTCATCACAGGGTTTTCTCTCTTCTCTGTGTTGTTCCAGTGGATGCAGCACACAGGCTGATTGTAGGTCACTAAACCACGGGGGAGCTCCGACATCAAGTTTTTGATTAGACCTTCGTAGCCACTGCACAAGAAAGAAAATAATGTCTAAGTCAATCAGACATGTACTGTTTAAAGTGCACACACACAACAAACAGTTCATTTATTAAAAGAGACCTCTTTAACTTTATTATTCAGACAGAATTTATCACCAACTAGCCACTTTTTTTTCCAGTCAATTTCACCATAAAGTGAGGTCCAATAGAATTTTGCTGAGGGCACAGATACAGTATGCATGAGATTCCTGATGAATTTATTCAAGCATTTATTCTTAGTAATGTCATTTACTATAAGGAACAAGCCACTACTGAGGAACAGTCATAGAGATCTCACTTGTAGAACCTGTAATCAGTTGCAGTGCACTCGTCGATATGGCATCAAAGACCACTGCATATTCCTTTGGGGTGATTGGCAACCTGAACTTGGAGAGGAATTCATCATACAATAGTAGCTGTCCCTCAGCGTTCAAAAGTTGTATAACTAATACATTTTCAACCCACCTTTTATAATAGAGTGATTTATTTTTATATTGAATATTCTTGTTATTCCAGATGTAATATCTCGTTGGCGAGAAATTATGTGTGTACACCATCTTCCAGGACAGCAGCGCTTGTTTATGAAAGTTTGCTAATTTTACAGGTAATTTTTCAACCTTATAATCACATTTTAACAGAAATTTAAGACCACCAACTGAGTTAAATATATGTTAGGGAAAGCATTCCAGATATTGTCTTTTCCTCTAATCAAACTAGTTAGCCATTTTACTTTGAACGTACTATTTAATGTTTCAAAACTTAGTACTTCAAGACCACCATCTCTTCTTGTATTACATATATCTTTTCTTAAATAATGACATTTGTTCCTCCAAATAAAATTGAATAGAGTTTTATCTAATTTTTTGTATATTGCAGCAGGCATTTCAAGTGATAAAGACACACAAGACATTTATTTCTTTAAAGTTTTTTTTTTTTTTGGCCTTTTTGTGCCTTTATTTACAGTGAAAGCTGAAGAGTAGACAGGAAAGGGGGCAGAGAGAGAGGGGATGACACGCAGCAAAGGGCCGAGGGCGGGAGTCAAACCAGCGACCGCTGCAGAGGACCACAGCCTCAATACATGGGTCGGACGCTCTACCCACTGAGCTAAACGTCCACCATTTATTTCTTTAAAATGTTGAAAAGGACATTAAATGTATTTAGGATGGTTTTAACTCAGATTATGACTGTGCAAATTAAAAAACATTTATTTCAAGGTATAAAGGCCGTAGACAGAGAATTTAAACTGGCACAACTACCCGATGAGTTTTTTTTTTGTCTAATAGGCAGGAGGTGATCAAAGCTGTTAATTGCATTGAGGAGGTCTCTGCTGTGTCAGGTTTAAAGATGAATTTGAACAAATCTGTTATTTCCACTAAAGGAATGTGATCAATCTGAAGTGAATGGTATCCCTGTGAAAAATACTGCTACATATTTAGGTGTTGTCATTGCTAAAAATGAAAAGCTTCACAGTAAATTAAATTTTGAGTTTTACTCTCTAAAGCGGAGGGGATATCTCGAGCAGACGGGGTGTCTTGGTCTTGCTGCATTCACCCATTCAGATACACACTGAACACACACTAATGACAACAAACAATCATACTAGGAGTCAGTGCTCAGTGTCTTGCCTGAGGACACTTTGACATGTGTGCAGGAGTTGCCGGGGATCAAACCTCCAACCCTGCAATTTATGTCCAAACGCAAATGCAGAAAAGCAAGCAGCTAAGCACAATATTTAAGCTTAATATTTAATTTAATGAGTGTTTTCTGTTAATTCAAAACTTGACATGGTCCTTTAAACATCCAAAATAAATTACTTGAGCATTCAGCACAGTGGAAAAAAAACAACAACAGGCAGACGTGAAAACTATCCATGAACTACAGAAAGAAAGCCTCATTTCCCTTTCAACACCAAAAATGGCAAGCATGTATTTTAGCGAGGTACGTCCAATAATATTTCAAATGGTTTTCTTGATGCATACAAATCACATTCAGCAACTTCCTCATAAAACTCTGAACATAAAGCTTGTGAGGTCCCATAATGATGTATCCAATAAGAAAGAGAAAGTACCTCTACAACAGACATGTACTGTGGTTTTTACATTCTTAGTCAGACAGAAATACGTATGCATGTACTGGAGTGTGGTTATGAAAGAGTCAACAGAACATATTAACAATACTTAATAAGGTTCTTCACAGTGAATCTGCTATTTGGTTTCAAACTAAAAAATATTTACTGGAACTACTGTTATTATAAGGTGCATGACTCAATAACAGGTAATAATTCGAGGTTGGTTTACATAATAAGTATTCTTAGTCGAAACATTTTTTAGTCTAAAACCGTAAAGCAAAGAGTAGACACTACGAAACAATCTCAATGAGAGCATGTTTTTCAAGAGATCATCCTTGAGAGAGAAAGAATCTTTCTACATGAATTTGTAATTACTACCATTTTTCAGATATCCAAAAAGCCCACTGACATAACTACAAAGTCCCTTAGCTTTCCTATACAGATTCAGTGTGAGAGCACCTCAGAGGTAAATGAATTTATGTGGAAATCAGACAAGTTAAAACATTAAAAAACAGAATTCAGAACATTTCCTTTTTTCTGGTTCACAATACAACATTATCACGGGTTGTGCCTATTTCAGGTATCCCACTCGTACAGTATGGCTGCATGTACAGTAATAAGCTCGAGAAGAGGATTTAGTTCATGAGAACTGCATGCTGGAGTTCTAACTCTCCATGGAGTCCAGGAACTCTTCCTCAGTGATGGACTCCAGCTTCTTCAGGACTGCGCCCGAACTGGCTGCTGGGTACTCTGCTACAGGGTAGTGGGGCATAGGGTTGCTGTAAGGGGGAGGGCTCTGGAAGGAACAGCAAAGGGTGCGAAGGAAAGGCAGCAGCTGGGTGATGGAGGACAGGGAGCGCTGAGTGAGGAGAGGGAACTCCAAATGCTCAGTGGAAGATTCCTCACTCAGCCCGTTCAGTGTCTGGAACGACAGGACAGGACATCATAATCAGAGAGAGATGTGGTCATTTCACAAAACAAATCTGACAAATATGACTTTTGCGGTTTGTATGTGTGCTTGTAAGACAATATAAACAAAGATCAGTTTAAGAGGAAGTTGATCAGAGTTCAAATATATTGCTGCATTTTCTTCCAAACTAATTCAGTTGTGGAAGTCTGGATTTGGTACAGTTAAGAAGGGGACTTGGGGCAGAGCTCTTTTGCAGGCTGTGATGTGTAGGTGTAGAGGCAACTCTGATAAGGAGTGTGCGTTCAGTTGCATGCCACACCTCTCGCCTTGCTCTCACACAGTGGTAAACATTTCGTCTCCAAACCCCATGAAAAACACTCTGCTTGTATAATCAATTTATTTTTAGAAAGAGAGGGGTAATCGTCTGGAAACTAGAGCTGCAACGCTTAATTGATCATTGTTGGGTTCATTTAATAATCACCAACTATTTCTTATTATTGATGTTTATTGATTAATTGGTCTGAGTTATGTTTTACAAAAAATGTAAAAATGCTCTAATTCCAGCTTGTTAATTGTAAATATTTCCTGGTTTCCTTACTCCTCCATGACAGTACACTGCATACATTTGTGTTGTGGACAAAACAAGACATTGTGGACATTATCTTGGGCTTTGGGAAACAGTGATCAACATTTTTCACCATTTTCTGAATCGAGAAAATAACTGACCGATTAATTGACAATGAAAATAATTCTTTGTTGCAGCCCTACTGGAAACACAAATGTTTTTTCATGCTCTCTTTTTTTTTGCATATTTATCCAGACCTGGAAATTATTAAAATCAATTGACTTATGTCAAGTTCTTTATATTCTATATCTGGAAACCTCAGATTGCATTATTGTGCTTAATCCACAGTTATCAAAGGAGAAAAGGCAAAGGATTTGTTTAAATACTCATCCATACGAAAAGAAGAAGATTGATCTCATGATTAGGTTAGTTTCACCAGTGAGTTGTTGGTGGTAACATGGAGCATGAGGCATATATACTGTTGCTATGGTTACCTGCAATCTCAAAACTTTCACAATGATTTTGAATGACTTGAAGTAAGTTTGAGATGTCCCCCAATCACAAAAAAAAGTATTTTCCATGGGAACATTATAAACGACAGTCATTCTAAGTACGTCATCAAAATGACCATTCTAGAGTGTAGACTTTTAATGGGAATCATCATCTACGAATTTGAGATGCTCTGTTTTAACCCACATGTGTCCTTACCCCATATCGCTGCTGTATCAGTTCCAGTACTCTGACAACATGCGGTCTGCACTCCTGCTCGCCTTCTATCAGCGCAGTCTCTGGGCCACTGTAGCGGTTCACATCCACCTCAGGAACAAAGGCCCAACGATACCTGCACACCAAGCGGATAGTTACACAGAAAAGGTCAGATAAAAAAAAAATCAAAACTCATGCAACACCACAGCTTATGAAAAGACGTATGTTAGCATGTCCTTTAAATGATTTTCATCCTGAACTGAGCTCTTACATCTGAAACAGAGGTATACTCTCTGGAGGAAAAGCCAAGGAGGTGTCCAGAAACTTGCAGGCTGACAGATACATGTCCAACTCTGCCTGGGAGAAATTCACTGGTCCATTTCTGTCCAGGGCTCCACGCACCACTTTAGCCAGCCTAGGTGGTACAAAAGAACACAAGAAAAGAAAGTGAAGTATTTTGAGAGACTATCAACTGTGAAATATGAATTTGGAAATAAAAGAAATAACTCACTTTGAGACATCTTTATCTGCCTGCAGAGCTTTCTCCAGGCGTGCAAATATACGAATCTGGAAAAAAAATACAAAAAAAGTTTCAATTATGACGATTAAAATAGAGAACTGTGAGCACAAAGTCAGGCTCTTAGTGGATGGGATCATACCAGTTCTGTGACCATGATTGGCCAAAGAGATGTGAGGTGCTGGGATGAAATCCGCAACAGGAGAACGCGAAACATCAGGAACATCTGGGCTGAAACAGCAGCACTAGGGTTCATACGCAAAGCTTCAGTGAGACGCTCTGAAAGAAAGGGGAGTTAAGTTTTTTAACTGAATAAGAACACAGTTATTTTGAATGTCTGTTTCTACCACTGAACATAATAACTTAAACATCAAATTTCCAGTACCACACCTTGGATGAGGGGAAGATACAGATGATACTGATCGAGTTCTCCACTGAACATGGCGAACGCCTGGCGCTTCAGCAGCATGGGTTTCTGGTCTACATTAGCAAACAGCTTCAGGGAGCCACTCTGCATGCCTGCAAAACAATCAAATACAGGCTTGTCACAGCAAATAGTCAAAAATATCTCTGTAATTTGAATTTGATACACCTCTTCCAGAGGTGACATTTTGACTGCACCGATTTGAAAACGATTTCTATCTACTTTCTTGTATGAAAAAAGGCCATTACTATATAAATGATTTATAGTTTTTTTTCCCCCAATAATGTTTGTAGATGAGAAAACTATAGTTCTGTTAAGGATGCTAATGTTAGTTTAACTGCCACATGATTCGTACCCAGTAAATTATCTCTGAATATAAAAACAATCTTATTATTTTCAATGGCAAAAAAATCATACTCTCAAAGATTTATCTAAAATTACGATTGAGTCTGCTCATCTACATGATTCCTGAGATTTTTTGTTGATGAGACTTTGAGTAGAGAACAAACTGACAGGGTTAGCATAACAATACATAAATCTATTGGTCTATTAAGGCCGGATAGTCCTCTCGTCACCACAAACTGTCCCAACTCTATATTTAAGCTGTATCTCAGAAGGAGTGCTGTTGTACTGAAGATCAGCACGGCTATGATTCATATAACAGTTTTTCAAACACCATTTATTATTTAGGCTTATTAATAAGCAACAAGAAATGATGACTTATTTTTTTATTTATTCATTTATTTGGCTGCGAAATAGTCCCACAACAGGATTGGGATTGGTCTGTTGCCAAGCAACATGAACAATTTCCTGCACACTAATATTAGCTTCCTCACTACATTGTGTAGGTCCACACATCACTGCAGTAGAGCTCTCCTTTAGTTGTCCAAATGGATCCATAAAACAGACTGAATTTTGCTCTTCTTGAGGGACTGGATTTGAACGTTTAAGTTTTGAGGCTAACCAAGTCTGAGAGCAGATCACTGAGGAATGTGCCTTCTTACTGGCTACAGCTGCAGCGCACATACAGTCACAAGCAAAGCAAGATGGTGAGCTTTCATTTTGGGACTGTGTCAGATTTTGTTTTCAGTTTTTGGATTCAACACAGTACTGTGAATTTTTCTTCTATTATGCAAAATAAAACTGAACTTAATTCTACCTCTCCATCTTTGAATGCTTGAGGATTTCAACAATATCACAGTTAGATTACAGTTGTGATTACAATGGTTTAGTTCCAGCACCACAAACGTTTCCTGGAGGCTGTACTCACTCATGAGGTCTTTAAACATGGTCTTCTCATGAGTAAGCAGGTGGTCAATAATGGACTTCCAGCTATAGACAACACAGGACAGTGAAGCAGAGGACATTAGATAGAGGTGATCTCTTGTGAATCCATCTAATAATGTTAAACACAGCTGACAGACAAAATACTTCTTTATAAAGAAACAGCAAGATCATTTTACACATGCTTTGCACTCTTTACAATGATAGCTTTAGTTTCATGCGGTCATGTGAAAGTTTTCCCTGCTCCTGTAAACTTGTTAACATCTGAC
>JAJHUR010076413.1:0-15047 GCA_027495735.1 Lutjanus campechanus | reverse complement strand
AATACAAACAATCATTCACTCATTCTCTCGCCATAAATAAAACCTAAAAAACACCCTACCTCAGCCAGGAGTACAAGCGCTTGCACACTGTAAACTGAGGGAGCCGAAGAGGAAACCATGGTGCTAGCTTGAGCCACCGACTCTGAGAGGAAGATAAGGAGAGTGAGAAGAGTGAGTTTACTTGTAACTGCAATGAGCTAATATAAATGTGGAAGGGAGAAACGTGTGCATATACAGAGAGGTGATAATTAGGACATAGTAACGGTGATCCCCTCAGAATAACTTTGAAATTATTTTAAGTTACCATTCAATATAAAGAGACAAACACTCCCAAAATATGCCAGGAAAATGTCCCAGACAGCATAACAGAGCCATCAGGACCCTCTCACTGTGTTCAGGCCTGCAATGTTACCACAGATCTAAATGCAGATATCACTAAAGTCATTGTTACTAATTAAGCACTAGCCACAAATAATTCTGAATTGGAAAATAATCATTTAGATCTCTTCCTCTTGCCATCTTGGTCCAAAATCAAGTTCAGCATTTTTATACACATCACAGAGCACGAGAGGCTGTTCTTCAGGGTTTCCTTTAATTTGTAACCCATCTGAACATGGGATGACAATAAACTTAAGTTTGAAAACATGTGCATATTTCAAATATTATAGTTTTGTTTATTTTAAGTTGAGTTGTATGAAGTACTCATACAGTCAGTGTATTGCTTGGCCACCTGAAAAAAAAAGGCCCACCTAAAAAAAATCAATATCAGACTTATGTTATATTTTGAATATTTTCACTTCTTTACTTTGCCATCAGACAGTCTTTTCTGATGGGAAACCCCCATTATAGAAGCCAAATATTACTCTCTCTCGCTCAACCAGACTCCACTGGCAAAATTACTAATTTTACCTTACAGAACATGTGAGTTCACTGGTCTACTGCTACCTCGATCTGTTAGTTTGTTTTTGTTACTGTCTGACTTTGGTGTTTTGAGAGGTTAGTTTGTATTCGGGCAGCAGTAGACCAGCAACTCCTGTGTTCTGCGAAGTAACATTACTGATTTTGTCAATCTGAGTCTGGTTGAGCAATTGAGAGCAATATTTGCATGCATGCATTTGTCAGAAGGATCCAAAGTTACCATTGTGGTCTCCATCCATGTCTGTGTCATCAGGTTCCTCTGCTTCAGCGCACACCTGTGGCTGAACTTTGACCTCGAGGCTGCGGCTTAGCCAACTGGTCTGCTCCAGAGACGACCCTGCGATCCCGCCCACTGCCTCAAGGATTCGCTGAGTCACCTCCTGCACAACAACATCACCATCAGTATCTTCATAGTTATCTCACATGCACTCGCTCACTTTGTCAATCATAGCTACAGCAATTCAACATGCTCTATACCTGCAGATCTCTAGTGTCCTTCTTATTGTCCAGGTTTGGGAGTCTATTGACAAAGTCATTGAGAATTCTGCAAGACAGAAATCATAAATTAATGTTGTGTGTTCCTAAAGAATAGTAACTAGGACACATGTTCAACAGTTTGAACAAATACAATCAGTCAGTCAATCATTGCCACTTCATAACATAAAATATGACATTTGTCGGTGCAAGTTCACTCTTCACAAGATTTAACTCAAGGTTCAGTTCACACAGATTAAAATTAACTAGTTTACATTCATACATTCTGCTCTTCTGTTCTTGTTCTTGTGGTTGTCTGTCTGGTCTGTCTGCTGAGTGCAGACATGGACTGCAGCACATTTATGAGCTTTTTTTGGTGTGTATGCTCTGATGCGGTCTGTGTAAGCACTGCCTGAGAGTATTCTGTAATATAAATGTAGAACTGAAACAATTAGTCAGTTAATCGATTAGTTGATTGAAAGAAATTTAGTTGCCAACTATTTTGAAGATATTTCAAGCTTCTTAAATGTGAAGATTTGCTGCTTTTGTTTGTCATTTATGACAGTAAATGAAGAGTCTTTGGGTTTTGAACTGTTAGTTGGACAAAAGAAGCAATTTGAGGACGTCACTTTGGGATCTAAGTAACTGTAAAGAGCATTTTTCACACTTTGACATTTTACAGACTAAAGGATCATTATTTATCTATCATAATCAGCAGGTTAATCAACAATGAAAATAATTGTTAGTTGCAGCCCTTCAGGGAAGTATTGCTAATAATAATCAGAGTACAGTATAAGAACTGAATGTATAAAAACTGACCCGAGCAGTAAGAAGTGTCCAGGCGGGGCCAGGTTGAGTTGAACAGACTCCCGTAAGAGACTGAGGAGAGGACCAACGTTTTCCTGCAGAGCCTGAGCTGAAATGCTACACACAGAAACAGAGATTACTATAAACATGAGCATTTTGTAAAATAGTCTTATTAAGGTGGGGACACTGTATTTTACAACTCACGTCTGGATATAGGCGTAGCTGAACTGTAACATCGGGATATCGACCAAGCTTGACTTCTGATGAAGAGCAAAGTGGAAAATGTTACAAAAATGAAGGGAACTTGACTTCAGAAGTTTTATGCATGCATGTGTGTTTGTGTACCTGTTCTCTTTTGATCTGATGTGGTTTTTTCACCACCTCCTTGACCAGTTGTAGGATGGTATCTGTGTGCAAGGTGTTCAGTGATTTCACCAGATCCACGATGGTTAGACGAGCCTCACTAGCTACTGGTAAAACCTAAAGAAGACAGGAGTGTGATGATGCAAACAAGCCTCTCAGTGATAGATGACTAAGCGCATGTATCTTTGCTTTGTTTCTAGACTTACTGCAGATCTTACTTTGTTTTTATGTCTCCTTTTACCCTTTCTTCTGCTCCAAACCTCTCCCAGTGAAGCCATGAGTTGAACCCCATACTGCCCAGTTAAAGGGACCAGGAACTCCAGTATCCGCTGTCGTAAGATCTAAAGATGCACACAAGAAAATGGATGAAATTTTAGATGACAATACACGCACATGGATAAAACTGAAAAAAAAGTAAGCAGACACATGTATGTAACCCACACCTTTGTGCTTTTAAAGTAGACAGAGGTAGAAGAGTGTCTGCTGCTCTGGGTGGAGTCTGATGCACGCTTCTGGAACTCTTCCCTCATGACCACCCCCCACAACAATGCCATACTACTGAGCATGTGTGGCAGTGCCTCAATCACAGCGCTGCGTGCATTACGGACATCCATAGAATCGCAGGGAACCAAGGACTGTAAGAGAGAGAAACAAAGAGGAAAATGACCATTTATATTCTCATACTGTAGAGATAAGAGGAACATATCTGTCTGTGCATACGTGGGAATCATTGCTCACCCTCTTGTTGTCCAGCAGACAATAGTGTGTAATGGTGGTGAGGCCTTCAAGCAGAGTCAGAGGGTAGTCAGGAGCAATGTTTTCCCTCCTACCACTCAGGCTGATCAGAAGAGAGAAACATACATCACACATTTAATTATTTTCTAGCAGTAAAGATAAAATATGCGAGTGGCTGAATTCTACGACTTCAACAACAAAATTTAGGGACTATTGTTTTATTGCTTCCCTCTTTGGTAACTAATAAATTGATGGCTGCCGGTGATTCTTGCACATTCACTATGATACACACTGGCACGCATACCCACTAATAAAGAGGATTAGGAGTGTAACAGACAATCCAATATTTCAAAGTTAAAAAAATCCTGTGCTGAACGCCTGTGTCACTTTTTATGCCCAAGCGCACCTAAACTTTCAAACGGTAAACAGTACACTAATGGTCTTTATCGTTTACTGTGTCCGTGGCAGTTTTTATGAGAAAGTAATAACGCTTCTGAGACTTTAACTGAACAGGGAGTCATTATTTCCCCCGTCATCTGCTGCTGCCTTTCCGACATGAGATCAGATAGATAGTGTGTTGCTGCTTGTTAAAAGAATCCCTGTGACACACTCGATAATAAATACAGTTCTGTACATGATTATGCATCGCTGTATTGTGGGCCTGTTTGCTTCTAGTCTGCTGGACTTACAGCAAGTTAAGAGTTACAGGTATAAGATACAAATGCTGCTGTGGCTGTGCTGTGTAGCTGGTACAAAGTGAAACTTAATCTGGGCCACAACAGCAAAACTTTGTTGTTAAAATCTCACAGCAGGGCTTATATGAGTCAGAAATAAAGCATAATTTTATTGTTTGAACTCTGTGAAGAGAGGCAGCGAGAGAGTGAGGGGTGACTGTGTGACTGCCTCTTTTAACTCTCCTCCCTCCTCTCCCTGAATTCTGCCGCTCAATCCTGACTGCTCATATTTGTGACTGTCAAGACAGATGTTGCACTCAGCTATCCCGCTCATCGTGTAATTGACTGTGTTAAAAGGGCCGATGATATTGTCTCATATTGATCACAGGCCGCTGAATCAAATTGAGTCAAAATCGTATCGTGGCAGATTTTGTCATACTACTGGCAGTGTGTCTTTCACTTTGACTGTTTTATACAGCGCCCATGAAGAGGAAAATATGCTTCCTTGACTTGGTTGCTTTTCTTTGTTTACTTTTTTTATATGAGTTTCAGTCATGGGTTCTTTGTGGGTTTGACTACTGGTTGACTTGAGGCCGACATTTAATGTTTCATGTCAAGTGGGAGACCTGACAGGCACCCTTAAACATTAAAAACGACAAAAGGAAATTTGCTTGAGGGTGAAGACGTTCTTGTGTCCTTGTGAAATGGTGAAAATTCCAAGTTACCTCAGTACAAGACTCTTCGTGAGCCAATTGAGGAATCTCCACTACACAAGAAACAATGGTTTTATTTCATATCTTTATAACTTCCTACTTCCTACTACAGTGGGAAAATACGGTGGTTGAATGTTGGGAAAATAATCTTAAAACTGTATACCATGAAAAGCATTTTGGTAAGACTGCATCCAAGCCTGTCACTCCTTTTTCATTTCTAACAGATTTAAGGCACAGAACACTGCAAATTTACTCAAAATTGACCCCAGCAGATCCCCTCTGTCTATTATGCACTGTTTTGAGGACTGTTCTAACATCACCATGTTCTGGTTATGTATAGCATAGGAGTTGAATATAATTGTGAAATTCAGGGCAGTTTTTACTGGGGCTGTGATGAAAAGCAGAAGTCTTAAACTCTAAAAACTGTTGTTCAATAAACCTCTTTTCCTAGCCAGAAATGCACAATATTTAACTGGATTCAAGAAGAAATGTAATGGTATATAGAAATCTATGGAATACTTCATTTGGAAAGTCATAAGTGTACAGTACCTATTAATAATTCACTTGTCCAATGATTTAGTCACTTACTTCAAAGAGGAAGTGGCACAATGGACTAGAAAGCTCCAGAGGCCCTTCTACCATACACTTTATGAATGATTTGTATGTATGCAGCAGTGTGTCAGGAACAGGATGGACATTATGCATCTAATGTGAGGTTTTTTTTCTTTTTCACTAATTTAGTTAATATTCATCTGTTTATCACTTCATAATGCTCAGATCTGTAAAAAGTGATTGCTTTTGATATTATGGAAAAACAATAAAATTCTATTGTTAAAGCTACTATAAGTAATGTCAATATTTTGCTGATTTAGGAGGCCCATGTGGAAAAAAGCAGTAGCATTTCCAGTGTAATAATCACAAAACATAATGTCAAAAATAAAAATTATCTACTTAAAAAACTCCTCGTGCATCTTTTTAACCGGCTAATGTACTGATCACGGTAACTTTGGCAATGAAAATGTAAACCTCGCTGATAGTCTTCTTAGTTTATGACAGTCATATAAATGTATCGAGATGAAATTGAGGTTGTTTCATAACCAGTTAAAAACTCCTTGCGGTTGCTTTAAAAAACAAAGGGACAAACTTAAAACTATCAAATTGTCACAGTGTACAAAACTATGCTGCTTGATTTACCTTTGACTTGTCTTTCCTCCATCATGCTCATACAGCTTGACCAGCTCGTCCAAGTTTCTGCAGATCTGACTGATGAGTGGAGCCACGATGATGCCCAATGAGCGACCCAAGTACGGCAGACAGGAGCACAGCAGTGACACCCAGTGGGGGTGCATGGAGTAGCCGTACTGAGGCTGCAGCGCTCTGGCCGCTGCAGAGACAAACATTCCTTGAGCTGTGATGGGGTGGCTTTGGACATACTGGGCTGCCTTGATGGACTGCTGAAAAAGAACCGCAGTTTGCCACTCACGGGCCAGGGGGGTGTTGGCAGTTGGCGATTCACGAGGCTCTGCGGGTTGGCCAGATCCTCCACCGGACCCAGCTGCTGGTACAGTCCCACCGGGCCACACATGATATTCAAGGACAATGAGAGCCTGGAGGAGTTTCAGTAATTCCATCTGTAAGGGGTACTGCTCCTGCCCTCCTCCTGTTCCAAGATTCACCAGACTCTCCTCCGACAGTCCTCCCTGCTCCTCCAGCAGCTCCACACTCTTGGGTGCTCCCTTGTCCGTTCCCCTTTGGCTGACATACATGGATGCAGAGAGTGTAAGCAGAGCATACTGCTGCACTTTACATCCTGAGAGGAGTCTGCGGATGGGCTCCAGACTGGCCCCGTTGCCCTCTTGTCCCCGTGCCACGCAGCCAAGCTGGTTCACCATGCGGGTCAGCACCTCGACACTCTTCACCTGCACCTCCCTGTTGCCCTGCAGGTCCAGAGGAGCCAGGCTAAGGTAGGACGGGTAATGAGAGCGCAGGAATCTCAGACACAAGGATACCAGCAGCTCAATTAGCAGGGACGGAGGCACAGAAGGGGAAGAGGAAGGGGAGAGCAGGCAGCCGTAGAAGCTGTGGCCATCCTGAGCCTGTTGGTGGCGCTGCAGGAGGTTGGAAACCAGATTTAAATGTGCAGCAGAGCTTGTGTCCAGAGAAGTGGAAGAGAGTGCATCCACTAGAGGGCACTCAGCACTGCTCCTCAGCAGGCTGTCGAGCAGCGCCAGGCCTTGGAGCAGATGGCGCCAGCCGCCCGCCACAGGATACAGCAGTACGTGGCGGAACAGAGAGTCGATGGCCTCTCTCTTCTCCCGCTCCTGTTTCAGAAGGCGAGACCTGGCCATGGCCTCCAGCTCTAAATCCTCCTCATCCTCACTCGACAGTGAGTCAGATGCCTGTGTGTGCTCAGACTCTGCCCTCCGCAGGCCGTTCACCACACCTGCTTCTTCAGTGCTGCGGTAGGGGGCGGAGCCAGAGCTGGAGTTCTCAGTGGATATCTGGGCACCACTGGTGTCAGCTGACTCAGTGTGCTCACTCTCGGCCTCCTCTTCCTCCTCCTCCTCCTCCCCCCTGTACTCCTCTTCTGTTTCTTCACTCTCACTCCTTGATATCACTAAAGTGTCAGGTGGTTTGGCGAGCTCTCCTCCGCTGTCTAACTCGGCCCACAAGGACTCCCGGTCCACAATGTTCGTCAGATTTAAGGTGGTGACCTCTGTTGCAATGGTATCTCCAGATGTCCCAGAAGTTCTGGTGGAGCTTCGACTTCTGCTGCTCAAAGCCTTCAGGTTACCTTTAAGAAACAAAACAAACAACACATGAGGACTGACACATAGGGGTCAGTTGGTCCATTAGTTGGACATTATGCTCTTGTCTGAACAAATTCTGACTGGTCAGACAGTCGCTGGTGTTATTCTAATAAGGAGAAAAATGCTTCTTAATCTATTATTGTCAGGGGGCAGGACAACTGCAGACCTGATGTGTTTTAGTCTTGAGTGACAGGTTATTTACTTGCTTTCAAACTAACCGACACCATGTAAAGTATCTGCACAAATCTTCACTGCTTTTTTATGGTTGCTTTTTGTGGATGCACAAGCTGCATAAGCGCTGAGATTTGTTTTTGTACAGAAACCAATGTTACCCTTGTTGCCGGTGTGCTGTTGCTGCAGGTGAATTTACTTGATAGACATGCCGCAAAGGTAAAAATATATCTACATTTGAAAAAGAAATGGTCAAACTGCAGGAATTAATTTGCTTGGCAATGCTGTGCAAGTCTGACTGCACCCATTTAAACCATTAAAAATTAAATAAAAATAAAAACTAATGAAAAATTCAAAATTATAATAAGTCTGCAGCACAGGCTGACAGATTCACTTACCAGCGGTGAAATTTTGCTTGATGCTCTGAATGGAGCAGCGTTGCGTGGAGGGGTGAAGCAGCAGCAGCAGAATAGGCTCCAGGATCCGAATGACGTCACTGAGGGAAAGAGCCCTGACCAGCCAGCACTGCGCTGCTGCACTTATAGAGCCATCTGTGCAGCTCAGACTGTCCACCACAACACACAGAGACCTGAGAAACACACACACATTTCAACAGCCAGAAACAAAGCCTTCAGAAGTAGGCTGACTGTACTTCTTTTAGTGTTTTTAGTGTTTAGTTTAGTGTTTCTTTATTTTGACAACATGCTGTAAACGATGTCAGTTAGCTGAGTTCAATGAGGTTTAAACCTACTAGGGCTGGAATGATACACTTATCTCCTGATTCGATTATGTATTTGGATTCTTAAGTATTATGATTCAATATTATGATGTATTGCAATTTTTGTTCGCTGGTTTAACATTAGACCATGGAAAAAAGTTGAATTGTGCACTTCAAGATACTGTCTATCATGTCATTTCCAGAAACAGTTATACCATAGATCTTACTCAATCTGCAGTTTTTGGACACGTTTGCAGTCCAGTTTGAATTCATCATGTTATTTACACTGACATGACTTTCAGATATTTACATATTCAGAGTGATCATTTGGACAATTTTAACTGCTAAATATTAGCTGTGACACAAGTGCTATTGGTCTGCCTGAGGACTCACATTTGCATGAAGTTGAACTTTCCCTCAATTTCACTGTGTAGCAAGTTGATCCACTATTGGAGGAACACTGACACAGATGTTGAGGATGTAAGCTACATAAGATGAGTATTGGGACACTACTAGTATTCAAGAATTACCCAGAGACATAGCGATGTACATTAATAAACACGGTACCTTCTATTTGTCTTAAGGGAAAACCACTTTTCCACCGTGTACTAACCGGTCGAAGGAGCGATTGAGAGACATGGTCCTGTTGGTCTGGATCTCTCGGGTCAGGTGCCATAAAACTGTGAAGCGGTGAAGTGCTTCAAGCCGAACAGCCTGGGACAGAAAAACACAACACAAACCTTCAAACTTGTAACATTTCCTAGTATATCTGTTTGTGTGTCCCAGTTAAACCAAACAGAGAAAGGGAGATGTACACATCCTGGTTAAAGTACTTATTTGAGAGATGTTTCAAGCTCCAGGCTCGTCCTCAGACTGCTTGTCGTAAGGAAGGAAGAGCCTGGAGCTTGAAACACCATGCAAATAAATACTCTAAACGGGAGGTCACATCCCATTGAGACATGTCTAGAAGATGCTGGGAGAAAATTAAATTGTTTGAACAAATTGATCTTGAATTACTTTTAAACTCTAATAAAACTAAATGCATGCTGTTCTCTAGATAGAAAACGGTTCCACTGTTCCACTGACATGAATATCAGCACTCTTAATGGGAAAGCTACTGAAAGAGATTATAAATACCTTGGTTTTTGGCTCGACAACAAGCTGTGCTTCAAAAAACATTAATGAACTCACTAAGTCCTTGAAAGCAAAGCTAGCATTATTTTATTAAAAAACAAACAACAAAACACTTGCTGGAAAACTTCCTGGGTATCTCTCACATGTCTTTTTAACTGTAGATCATGGTCACACTGCACTAGGTCCCAAGACTATCTGGTCCCTCCAAATCATCTTGTTAATACTGAGATTGGGAAATGGGCTTTTAAATATCCTATGATCCACACAAGTGGAACAACCTCCTGAATCTTTTAAAATTGGACAAGCTTATTCCTTTTAACTGGTTTAAATCTCTTTTTGACTGCCACAGAGCAGAGTGAACACATGTGTTTTCCTTGAACTGGTGTCATCTCTTGTGCTCATCTCTTTGGCCTATGTGTTGATATACCATAACCTTTTATGTGTGAGTTGTTGTTGATGCAGACTATAACTCTTGTGTGCTTTTATTGTTTTTATATGTGCCGTATTCAGGGCATCCTTGCTGAAAAAAAAGAGCTTGCTCCATATTTAAATAAAGGTCTGATGATGATGATGATGAAATTGTGATTCAACATGCGTGCAGGTATATTCACCTTGTCTTTGTGCAATAGCGCCTGGCAGATGATGTCTTC
Organism: Lutjanus campechanus; assembly: GCA_027495735.1. Taxonomy (NCBI): domain Eukaryota; kingdom Metazoa; phylum Chordata; class Actinopteri; order Lutjaniformes; family Lutjanidae; genus Lutjanus; species Lutjanus campechanus. The sequence continues at coordinate 4,880 of JAJHUR010076413.1, read as the reverse complement.
ACAGATAGATGCTGATGGAGCCAAACAGTGAAGTCTGTAGAAGAGTTCCACACAGGAAATGTGCTGCTCTCTTCGCTCTGTGTCCAGCTGGCTCCACAGCACCTGGGACACCCTCTGGGTCATAGCAAAAAAAATAAAAAATAAATAAATAAATAAATAAATCTTAAAAATCTTAAAATACCACATTAATCTACAGCTTTAAGTTACACCGACATCTTCCTGTTCTATAAACTGACCTGATAAAAATCTGTGCGCTCCTCGATGGCACGCAGCAGAGCAGGGAAGATAGGTGGCACGGTGACCATCTGCAGCCGTCCACTCAGAGGGTTGGAGTCAGATGACTGGTAGCGTCTGTGTTTGTCCTGGATGACCAGCGCTAAGGACTGGGAGTGATTGATGAGCTCCAACAGGGAGGCCACTGCAGTGTGCTGAATGTTGTAGTCCCTGGACAGGCAGCAAAGTGTCATCAAGGACCTCAACCACACTGGTAGGCTGTCCATGTCACTGCCTATGGAAAACAAAAACATATTAATATTATTACCTACTTGTGGGTTAAAGAAGCACTCCACCTATTATATGTTACACATAAAGATCAGTTAACTTGTCACAAGGAGGGCTACTCATGCTGTAAAAACAGGGGAAAACCCATATCATCAGGTTTATTTCAGAGTGGACTTGAGACTTAAATTTGAAAGATGTATTTACCAGGCAAGAGGATTTAAATAAAAAATCTATCAGCTGCATTATAGGAAATGTAGGATCCAATTATTTAGAGGAGTTAGGAAATCTTGGCCTCTGCTTCACCAGTTTTGACCATTTTTTCATCTGTTTCTTGCACATTCCCCAATTTTATGGAAGCACAATGGAGTGCCTCATGTAGCTAAGAAGGTGGTCACAATATATTGGTATAAACTTAGCTGGAAGATTACCATCTAATTCAGGGTTCCCACTCTTTTCTCAAAGTCATTCTCCAGAACATTTTCAGTGATGTTCTAGCTGGTATGACAGACAGGGATTACACCACACATTAATATGTTTCACTCTGTGGAAATCTGATTTGAAAGACTTGCAGTCTATGGCTGTAACTAATCCATGAAATCAACTCTTACCATGCATAGAAATTATGACAAATTGATCATAGAATAATGCAAACACTATCTAATACTAAAAGCATCTTTTCTTACTGCTGTTCTATTGTTGTAATATAAAGTGGAGTCTTTAACGAGGCTAAACACACCCACTTTGAACAACCGCTACAAAAGTTAAACATTTCATGTTATGTTCCATTTTACCTTAACAATGCAGCGATGCTTTTAACGAGACAGTGCTAGTAAGGTAAAAAACTAATGAACCAGTATTTAGCTGGTGTTGGACTGATTGTTTGAACCCTGGCTCCCCATTCATTATTATCCAACTCTCTCAACAATGCAAAACACACATTTGAAACCACTGCTCCTTGTCAGAGTTGAATCACAAACCTTTGGAGGAAAAACAACCTAGAAAGAATATCAACTTAAGCACCTGAACCCAGCATGATAACCAATTCAACATTATTCAGCCTTCTGAAACTATTTGAGAAGAAAGCAACGTTAATCTATAAATATAATAAAAACTACCAGTTACCAGCCAGCAGTCACTAATGTTTGCACTTGAAGGAAAACATAACTCAAATCATTTGGAGTTTCTGTCTTTCAAGTTGTAACATCACCCAACCTGCATGTGACTTGGATGTGTGCTCACAGCGTTTTTACAACAAAACCTAGAGCAGCCTATTCAAAATACTATCATCGAACTACCATTTTAATGTTAATGTAGTGGCTATCTTTAGTCTACATTTTTCTTACTTCTTATTATCTACTTACTTCTACGTATAACCACATTTATGGACGACATAGACGACATGAGACTATTTTACGTGTTGAGTCGGCTCGGTGGCAACGCCAACAGTAAAACAACGGTGTTGCTCTGCCATCACTCGTTTATTCACTAACAGAACCTTTCACAATAAAATTCCACTTCCTGGTAATTTGGTCAACAGAAACTGCACAGGATTACAAATAAAGCTCAGAGGTCAAAACAAACAGGAATGAAGTCATACAAAATATTCAACAATATTCCCTCACTGTGCTCAACGAGTAATACAATTTAACAGTAAACAAACTTACTAAATGATGAATGGTGCTTACAGTTAATATGATCCTGAACATAATCTAGGCCTTTCAGATGACAATATTATCTGTGGCTCTGACTGATAACCTAGCTATTCATTCTCAGCTAAAGGGAAATAGGAGAATTAAATAATTTTACCAGAAAACTGGTCAACTGTTTTCCAGGATGTGCGTGAACCCTGTAATCGCAAGCTAACTAGGGATCTGAGAGATCAGTCAACTAGTTGCTTTATTAGTTGACAAGTTGCTTACCTCACTAAATAGCACCAGAAATACTAGTCATTTAAACTAATTATTACCATTTAAGAATTTTAATTTCACTTATAAATGTACCCTGCATGTAGAGCAGGCTGCTGGTGCTAGTACTGCTAAGATTAGCCACACTCATAAACCAATATGACATTATTTTCAGAGCGTTTCCTTCATTTTACGCTAAATTTAAATCTACATTTCTGTTTAAATGACAGGGATATCACTTGTTAGGAAAGTCCCTGGTGCTCACCTTTGTGACCAAACATGTCTGTGTGGAGAGCCAGAGTCTCCTCTTCACTTAGGTAGACAGGGAAGGTGGTGCACTCCAGCAGCAGGTGGCAGGTGGCGGTGAAGGCCTGTCGACAGGCCTCAGAGATCTCTGCCCTGCCCCTGGGCATGTAGCCAGCTGCCCAGTCCAGACTTCCTAAATGCCCACGCTCCTTTTTCTTCTCCGTGGGAGCTGCTAAGAGCTGAACGTCAGATGTGGGACGGGATTTGACTTTGTTTGGAGTGAACAGTTCAGTCAGCTTGTCTTTAATTTCCCGTCCCCCCATGCCTGTCAACGAAGTCTTCTGATCCAGCATGGCAGCAGTTAGGTCAGGCTGGGGTACTTCCTCTGGTCCACTGACATCCTCCACCTGCACCAGCAGGTACCTGACACACAGTAGGAAGGAAATTATTTAGACATTACAGTTAATAAAAGAGGTCCATGTGTATGTTTCAACTCATCTGATGTAGGGCTGGGTGATACATTATACATATGACTGTTAATTAATGTGTGATATAGCAGATGGTCATATCATCATATGGTTGATCCTGCAGGGTAGTTAAGTTACTGTAGTCAACCATAAAGTGTGAAGATAAGCTCAGGTTGGTAGAATAGTTACTAAAAGACTGTTGGTTGTGTTTGCTGCCACAAAAAAGTTTATGTACCGTTACTACGACACCTTCCTTTACACAGCAGAGTTAGTCGTTGAAAAGCTAATTTAGGATGGAAAAAAAATCCCAAAAGAAGACATGACCAATCATCTGATACAGTTTGTCACTCTACCAGCGGCCTCCAGCTTCAAAGAGTATCTTTAAGTCCTTCGGTTTTAGGCTAATTTAATTGTCTTTAGCCTGACTGTATTGATCACTTTTAATGCCCATCTGGGTCTGCCCCCAAGCTGCATAGCTGAAATGTTCACCCCATATGAGCCTGTTCACAGCCTTAGATCCTCAGGTGGGCCCTCCTGGCTGCTCTAAAGTTGAGGCTTAAATCTAAAGGTGACCGTGCTTTTGCCACCACGGCCCCTCAACTTTGGAAGGACCTGCCTGAGGAGACAATGCTCACAAAATCAGTGACATCTTTTAAATCACTTTTTAAAACCCATTTTTACAGACATTTATGTGTCATCTTTTAAATCTTTTATCCTTTTTTTTCCTATTTGTTTACATTGACAAGATGGCATTATGTGATGTCTTCTTTCTATTCTTTTTAAGTTGACATAATGTGACAATTTCTTTATTTTTATTCTTATTTCTTTTATCGTTCTGTCTTTTTATGCTACATTTTTGTGTGTTTTGCTTTGTGTTTAATTTTACTTCAGTTTTAGCTAAACTTGTTCTTGTTTTTGTTTGGTCTTCTGTTGTTATATTGCTTCCTCTGTGTCCTATTTTTGCTTTGTCTGTCAAAGCGCTTTGTGTACTATATTATAGATTTTATTAATACTTGTAGCTGCTAATTAGCTAGCTCACTTTTACAAAAAAAAAAAAACCTCTAGACCTCCATCACACACACAGGTTACCCACAAGCCCACCTTGTTTAAAGGGGAAGGCTTGGCTGGTTATGCAACAGGTGCAGACAGGCTGTGGGTGTGCTAACTGGAGGTGGAAGAAGTATACAGGTCCATTATTTAAATGAAAGCACTAATACCAACTTCACTTTGACAATACTCTACTACAAGTAAAAGGTCTGCATTCCAAAAATTACTAAGGTAGTGTGTCAGTATTATGGCAAAATTTGCTGGAATAAGTCTTTGTGCAGTATCAGATTAATATAATTGCTGCATTAATGGATATGTTACATTTCACTGCTGTAGATGTTTAAGGCTGTGTTAATTTTAACTACTTTATGTACTGTTGAGTAGCAATGAGAATTTACATAATGCCATTTTAGAAAAAAAATATAAAATCAAGATATAAATGGTATACCAAGGTACAGCCTAAAATTATCAAGATATTTATAAGCCATATCACCCTGCAATAATCTGATCAGGGCTCAGTTGTTCACCTCGTGGTTATGAAGGCCAGGATGTCCTGCATACACTGGGTCATGGTGTCTACACTGCCTCCCCTCCTCCACACTCCCTCGCCTTCTTTGCAAACTCCATTTCTCTCGGCCGCCAGCCCCATCCCTGGTGGGAGATGCTGCTCTGACGGTGAGGCGCTGATGCCCAGTCCGCTGTCTTCAGACCTGAG
>JAJHUR010076410.1:0-12060 GCA_027495735.1 Lutjanus campechanus | reverse complement strand
TTAATTCCAAGCATACTATGCAGCAACAACAGCAAATATATGTATTGAGAAAGTAGATCAGATAATTGACTGCAGTTTTTTTTTTTTGCTGTGGCAGGCAATGTAGTATCTTTGTGTATATGTCTGTGGACAAATGGAAGATGGCTTTTATCAGAGTGAAGATGGAGTATTCAGCTAGTCACTGAATGCAACAACAGCAGGAGCTCAGAACACAGGATGGTAATGTAATGTTAGGTGAAAAAGGAGCGTAATGTTTTGTTCATGTTTGTCAAATCTGGTGAATCAATATTCCATTTTTAGTTGTGTTTAATAAATTCTGTTTACAACCAGAACAACTGATGCATGCATGAGTTGACAAACATCAAAACTTTGTTTCAGGGCTGCACTGCAATACCATTGTCCCATCGCTGATAGGAGGATGTCCAACTAGGATGCAGACTTCAGTGTGGGCCAGACATGTTGGAGGAACACTTACCAAGCTAAATCATGTTCTACGAGGTGTGTAGCCAGCTGAAATCCCTTTGCATTTGAAGAAAACATTACAGTCTCAATGTCAGTCAGTCCTCTCTGACCAGATAGCATACGAGTGGTTTGGAGTGGCTCTAAAAGTTATACCTTTCAGAAGGTGTACCTTAGCTTGGGAGAATCTGGGAAACAGCCTGTAAGCTAAATGGAGACCTTAAGATGCAGCTTATGATGTACATAGTGTTATGGAGGCTTTTGGAAAAGGGGCCCTTATTGTGAAAGGCACACATCTATGTTTTTGACCACAAGTAGGCTTAAAACGATATTCCTCTCTTAGATGATCATCCACTCAATATGTACTCACCACTATGCCGATGTGAAGATGGGTGAAGATCTTCAGTTCGCAAAACAATCCTGGAATTTCTTCAGAGAAAAAGGTTGCCGCCAATGGTAGTGAATGAAGACCAAATGTAGATGTAAAAAAAACAACAACACAAACACAAAATGTCTCCATCCTGCTCGTGTGGTGTAATCCAAGTGTCCTCAAGCCGCGACATTAAAATTTAACCACAAAAGACAACATTTACACCACGTTTGTTGCCAAAATGTCAACTGTAGCATGTAGCACGTAGAATGTAAACATGGCATTGATCTTGTGATATTTCCACACGTGTATCCATTAAGAGACATACGAAGTCTTGTGATACATCGATGCCATGTTTACATGCTACATTTGACATTTTGTCTAAAAACATGGTGTAAATGGCGTCTGTTGTGGTTAAATTTTAAGGTCATGGCTCGTGGACAGTTTGATTACACTACACGAGCAGGATGGAGACATTTTGTGCTTGTTTTGTTTTTTTGTTTTTTTTACATTTGATCTGTGGTCGCCATTCGCTGCCATTGGCTGCAACCTTGTTTTCTTCTGAAACTCCAGGATTGTTTTGTGAACTGAAGATTCTGAGATTATGACTATGATTCTGGGAAGGAGTATCCTTTTAAGGTTTAATATTGCAATGGCGGCACGTACGTAGCTGAAGCAAAAAAAGATTGTTAAAAATGCATTATTTGCTCAAAATAGGAAAGAAAATGTGATGTAGGCCTGAAGGAAGTGTTTTGGGAGGAGTGACCTGCCCCGTAATGAAGCTTAATTAGTTATTACATTAACTAATTCATTCATTCATTAGATAAGGGGTAAGATAAGGCATGTCAACAGTATTTATTTAGCAGACAATTCAGAAGTATATAAAAGTATACAAATATACAGTACATGTCTCTCAAGTACATTTTCATACACCAGCTACAGCAGTGCAGTTCACAAAGAGGAGAATGTCATGTAACAACAAAGCCAACTGAGCTTGTATTCAGTTTGAAGTTACAAAAAACATCTTCATCTTCATCTTCCCAGCCCGTGAGAGGACAGTAGATGCTAGCCACATTAGCCCCACAAATTGCTAAGGCACTTGGTGAATGCTTGGTGAATAACTACATCTCAACTTAAGAAATGACTTAATTGTAACTTACCTTCATAGTAGTCCTCAGTTCATATTATTTTGGTGTAAGAGTAACCAATCATGGAGCCAAGAAAATATATGACTAGATAACCTCAACAGATACCTAGAGATCAAAAGTGATTTTTGATTAGCAGTCGAAAAACCCAAATTATTAAAATTATTATTAAATTAACGACAAGAAAGAGACACACTGCAAAGACTATTTGTAAAATGTCAGTTTTTAGTCAGATATTATATAATCAGTGCATTTAGATCGTGTATGGCTCGAGGCTGTGTTAACGTGTATGATTTATCTTTTTTTTTTCCCTCCTAATGTAAATATAGAAAATGAAGTCATAGAAGGTCAAGAAGAAGAAAAGTGAAGATGGACAACAAGGGCACCTACCATCTTAATGATAACAAGATGGACACCAACACAGTATGGAAATGGCGCATTTTGCATGTAAAGAAATACTCAAGAGATCCAGAACCATTTCATTACAGCGATGAAATAGGATTGGATTTTAATATAGCATGCAACACACAGAAAAAACTGGATTTACAGTTAGTGACAAATGGTGTCATACTTGAGGTCTGTGACTTTGCTAAAACAGTTAGCAAGAATAAGAGACATTTTATCACAAACATTCTCGAGAACAATTTCAGTCTTGGATTGGAAAATGAGGAACAGCGAAGTCATTTTACGGCTCAAATTCTGCACAAAGTCAACGATCTGATCAGAAACCCACCTGAAGATAAACATGAAGTTTTTACTCTCTTTGACGTGTCATCTAAGCCAGGAAGTACCAAAAACAGCAACAATGTACAGAAAATGTTATCCACAGAGTGTAAGACTGAAGGTTTCCTGGTGGAGATGAATGATACTGATGATAGTGAACATGAAGACGAACTTGATTGTTCAGAGGCAACATCCAACAAATACATAAAGACAGAAAGTATCTCAGATGAGATGGATAGAGCACATTCTGGTGACAGTGAAGAGTGTTCAGGAGTACAGTCAAAGAAAGAACTGAAAGATGCTTCTTTCCCTCATTCATTCCCCCATTGTATAGAAATTGGTCTGAATCTTGACGTTGACTCAAAACAAAGTCTAGATCCAAGTTTGCTCACAAAGGGTGTAATGTTAGAAGTCGTACACTTCACGAGAGTACTGGCTGCATCCTACAGCCGTATTATTCTGGATGTGCTGGAGCATAATTTTGAACTTGATCTCAAAAATCAACTGGTGACAAATCGAGTTTCGTCCAACATATCACACCTACTAAAGAGAAGAAAGCAACTTACCGCAATTGGTAGCAAGATAACACCAGAATTTAAAAATGAGCCATTTTTCTTCCAGACATTTGCAAGGCATCATGATAAGAGAGGGCTTTGTACAAGTGAAGAGCAAATACAGACTCCACAGATTCTACCAAACAAGGCAGACATGAAACAAGAGGAAATGGGAGCAGAAAGTAGCTACAGTTGTGCTCCTGGGAAATCTGATCTAGACCCATACGATGGCACAGATTCAAGAAACACTGGCAATGAGGATCACTCAGAACACCCAGAAAGTTGTTCTTTGAGCTCTGACCCCCCTAAATCAGAATCAAGTTGTCTGGGTTTGCGTGACACTTTCCTGGTCTCCACTGACGTCTCATCCAGCTTACCAACTGCCAACTCAGATGTGAACTCACCATTCACAAGTCAGTCTCCCCAAAGTGTACTAAACAAATGTGACATGGAACAGGAGGAAATGATAACAGAGAACTACTACACTTTTCCTATTGGGGAATCTGATATAGACTCAGACGAAGGCGCAGGTTCACAAAACACCAGCAATGAGGATCACTTAGAAAATCCAGAAATGTTTTCTCTGAGCTCCGAAATTCCACCATTTGCAAGTCAACTTGATAAAAAATGGCTTTGCAGAAGTGGAGAGCAAACACAAATTTCAAGAAATGCACCAAATGAATGTGACATGGAACAAGAGGGTTGCCAGAACAACCCAAATTTAGAGCCATGCAGTGCGGGTTCGTCCCAACCCACAATCAAAGACCAAAATGTAGGTAGTTCTGTTGACAATGAGGCCAATTTAAAACTGTGGAAAGTGCGGACCAATCGTATTCAGCAAATGCCAAGTCCAAATAAAAGTGTCATAAATTCCAAGAAAAGTCATGGGAGTAAAAGAAACTTGTATCCCATTTGCAAGGAGATTGGTTTGGATCTAGATATGGCATCACAATCAGAAGACAAAGAGAAACTGGACTTGAAACCACTATTTGCTAGTCAGTCTGATTCAAGGGGTCTTTGTACAGCGGAAGCGCAAACACAGACTGCACGAATTGTACCACGTGAATGTGATGTGAAACAAGAGGAAATAAAAACTGAGAACTACTACTCTTGTCCTATAAGAGAATCTGATATAGACTCAGATGCAGGCGCAGATTCACAAAACACTGGCAATCAGGATCACTTCGAACATTCAGAAAGTTGGTCTCTGAGCTCTGACAACTATAGACAATTGGAATCAAATTGTATGGATGTCGAAGCATCTATTCTCACAACCACTGATGTGTTATCACCTTTACCAAGTGTAAACTCAAAACCAATATTTACATATCCACCTGTTGAAAAAGGACTTAACAGAAGTGGAGAGCAAACACAAATTCCAAGAAAGGCACCAAATAAATGTGACATGGAACAAGAGGGTTGCCAGAACAACCCGAATTTAGAGCCGTGCAGTGCTGATTCTTCCCAGGCCACAATCAAAAACCAAAATATAGCTAGTTATGTGGCCAATGAACACAAAAATGAGCTCAATATGAAACTGTGGAAGGTGCGGACCAATCGTATTCAGAAAATCCTCTCAGTACCTCATGAAGAAGACTGCCCGCTTTATTCTTACTCCAGGTGCAAGAAATTGGGCATTGATTTCAATGCAGGATCTGGGGTAAAACAAAATCTTGATCCCAAATTCTTGACCTATGGCATCATGGTTGAACTGAACACTTTTGCTACAGCACTGATATCATCCAGGAAATATTTCATCACAGAGATCCTGGAGCATAATTTTAATCTTGATTTAAAAAATGAGCTGTTTCGCAGTGCCTTTGCACATAAAACTATGAGTAACATTGTCGCTTTAAGTTCCCATACAAAATCCTGCACAGGGGTGCGACTGAAATTACCCTTTGAGCTCCCTGACATGAGGTCCATACAAGAAGCTATCTACAAAAAAACTACATATTGCCCCAGATGCTATCAAGACCAGAGTCATAAGCTTCGTCAAAATGAATCTGACACTGCTCATGTGAATCCTAGTCCAGATACCATGACTGACACTGTCTCTGCTGATGTGAGCTACACAGCAAAAAAGCCTGCAAAGGATCCATCCTCCAACTTCTCAGCTACAGAGGAGATGATAATGAACAGTAACCCTCACTGCAAGAAAATAGGTTTGACCCTGTGTGTGGACAAGGACCAACCCAAAAATAAGCTTGACACGCATGTCTTGACACGAGGGATTATTTTGGAAGTGGCTAACTTTGCCCAAAAACTATGTGGAACAATTCATAATATCATTAATGATGTCCTTGAACACAACTTCAACATTACCAGGCAGAGCCCAGACCTAAATCCTTCACAGATGTTCAAAGCTATGTTGAAAACAAAACATGATGGACTCACCTGGCTCGATGAAGTGTTTGTCATTCGGCAACATTCTTTCAGGTCACCTGGATATGTTGGTCAAATGAGAGCAGCAGCATTGGCTGTACAGAGAAGTGACTGTAGGGAAACTATCCAGAAAAGAAAGCTGGCACTCCAGACGAAGCGGAAAAGATCCACACTACCTGATCCTAATAAAAGTGTTGTGAAATCAAACAACAATAATGGGAGTAAAGGAAACTTGTATGATGAAGACTCAGACAAAGGCACAGATTCAGAAAACACTGGCAATGAGGATCACTCAGAACACCCAGAAAGTTGTTCTGTGAGCTCTGACCTCCCTAAATCAGAATCAAGTTGTCTGGGTATGCTTGACACTTTCCTCACCTCCACTGACGTCTCCTCCAGCTTACCAACTGTCAACTCAGATGTGAACTCACCATTCACAAGTCAGCATGATGAAAGAGGGCTGTGTAGAGGTGGAGAGCAAACACCATCTCCACAAAGTGTACTAAACAAATGGGACACGGAACAGGAGGAAATGGGAACAGAGGCCAACATGTGGAAACTGCGCTCGAACCGTGTAGAACAAATTGTCTCTCCACTAAATAAAGAGTTTGCGCAGTTCCACATATCCAAGAGAGCTGGCCTTGAATTCAATGTTGGATTTGGCCCTAAGCAAAACATCAGTGTTGACTCTCTGACTAATAGTGTTCTGCTTGAAATTGTAAAATTTGCTTTAGCCATTAATTCATCCCAGAAGGAATTCATCATGGAGATTCTTGAGTACAACTTTGACTTTGGCCTACAGAGTCCGAACCAAAGGAATACTTTCACACGTGAAATAATGAAAAAAGTAAGACAGCTGAGATGTTGTGAAGATGCAGTGAAATTTTCAAATGAGGTTTTTGAACTTCCTGGTCCCAGGCCATCAATAAATATGGCAAATCAGAGTGAGGGCAATGTCATTCCTCAACTCAGCAGCATATTAAAAATGGAGAAGTGCGATGTTGGCTTTTCGAGCTCTGCTGATTCACATGGTGAAAGTAAAGAACCTATTCCACACAAGAGTGTGGATCTTTATCCCTTCTGCAAGGAAATAGGTCTGAAGCTATGTGTTAACAACAGTCAGCCAAACAGAAAACTGGAGATCAACGTGTTGACCAATGGAGCAATGACTGAAGTGACAAACTTTGCAGAAAAGTTGTGTGGAACATTTGAGGAGATTTGTCTTGACATCCTCAGACACAACTTTGATCTTGATCAAAGTGGTGATTCTGATGCTGCCAAAAATATTCTTGCACGAATTCCTGTTCTAGTGGAACAAAAGAATCTGTCATTCTACTCTGCAGATGGAAGAAACAAATTTAAGGGCGGGAAAAGCTTCGATTTCAAGAACAACCCAAATTTAGATGCATGCAGTTCCCCTGACCCTGAACACAAAAAAGAGATCAATTTAAAATTGTGGAAAGTGCGGACCAAACAAATTCAACATATCCTGTCAATGCCTCATGAAGAACACTGCCCGCTGTATTCTTACTCCAGATGCAAAAAATTGGGCATTGATTTCAATGTAGGATCTGGGGTAAAACAAAATCTTGATCCCAAATTCCTGACCAATGGCATCATGGCTGAATTGAACGCTTTTGTTGTAGCACTGCTATTATCCACAAAGCATTTCATCACAGAGATACTGGAGTTCAATTTTAATCTTGATTTAAAAGATGAACTTTATCGCAGTGCCTTTACACAAGAAATTGTGACAAAATTAAGGTCAATTCATAGTTGGAAAAAAGACAGTGAAACTCGATGGAAAATCCCTTTTAAACTCCCTGACATGAGTTGCATTCAAGAACCCTCTTTTGACAGGACTACATATTGCCCCCGATGCTATCAAGAACGAAACCATAAGCTTGGACAGGATAAATCTGATGCTGGGCATGTGAATCCTTGTCTACAAAGCATGACTGACACTGTCTCTGCCGATGAGAACTACTCTACAAAAAAGCCCGCAAAAGATACATCCTCAACCTTCTCAGCAACAGAGGAGACAATAATGAACAGTCACCCTCACTGCAAGAAAATAGGTTTGACCCTGTGTGTGGACAAGGACCAACCAACAGACAAACTTGACACACATTTCTTGACACGTGGGGTTATGTTGGAAGTGGAAAATTTTGCCAAAAAGTTATGTGGAACAAGGATTAAGCTCCTTCATGACCTCCTTGAACACAACTTCAACATTAGCATGCAGCCGACCAGAGTCATAGATTTTGGTAAGATGCACCTCAGAGTGATGGCAGAAGAAGATGGTGGGCTCGCCTACTTCGATGAAGTGTTTGTCTTTCCGGCACCCTCCCAAAGAGAACCTGGACATGTCGGTCAAATGAGAGCAGCAGCATTGGCTATACAGAGAAGTGACTGGAGAGAAACTATCCAAAAAAGAAAGCTGGCACTCCAGACGAAGCGGAAAAGATCCACACTGAGACCAGAGAACTACTACACTTGTCCTATAGGAGAATCTGATCTAGACTCAGATGAAGGCACAGATACAGAAAACACTGGCAATGAGGATCACTCAGAACACCCAGAAAGTTGTTCTGTGAGCTCTGACCTCCCTAAATCAGAATCAAGTTGTCTGGGTGTGCATGACACTTTCCGCGCCTCCACTGACGTCTCATCCAGCTTACCAACTGTCAACTCAGATGTGAACTCACCATTCACAAGTCAGCGTGATGAAAGAGGGCTGTGTAGAGGTGGAGAGCAAACACCATCTCCACAAAGTGCACTAAACAAATGGGACACGGAACAGGAGGAAATGGGAACAGAGAACAACATGTGGAAACTGCGCTCTAACCGTGTAGAACAAATTGTCTCTCCACTAAATAAAGAGATTGCGCAGTTCCAAATGTCCAAGAGAGCTGGCCTTGAATTCAATCTTGGATTTGGCCCCGAGCAAAACAATAGTGTTGACTCTTTGACTAATGGTGTACTGCTTGAAATTGCTAAATTTGCTTTAGCCATTAATTCATCCCAGAAGGAATTCATCATGGAGATTCTTGAGTACAACTTTGACTTTGGCCTACAGAGTCGGAACCAAAGGAATACTTTCACACGTGAAATAATGAAAAAAGTAAGACAGCTGAGATGTTGTGAAGATGCAGTGAAATTTTCAAATGAGGTTTTTGAACTTCCTGGTCCCAGGCCATCAATAAATATGGCAAATCAGAGTGAGGGCAATGTCATTCCTCAGCTCAGCAGCGTATTAAAAATGGAGAAGAGCGATGTTGGCTTTTCGAGCTCTGCTGATTCACATGGTGAAAGTAAAGAACCTATTCCACACAAGAGTGAGGATCTTTATCCCTTCTGCAAGGAAATAGGTCTGAAGCTACGTGTTAACCACAGTCAGCCAAACAGAAAACTAGAGATCAACGTGTTGACCAATGGAGCAATGACTGAAGTGACAAACTTTGCAGAAAAGTTGTGTGGAACATTTGAGGAGATTTGTCTTGACATCCTCAGACACAACTTTGATCTTGATTTGCAAAGTGGAGATTCTGATGCTGCCAAAAATATTCTTGCACGAATTCCTGTTCTAGTGGAGCAAAAGAATCTGTCAGCCTCCTGTGCAAAAGGAAACCACGGGAAAAAAAAGGGCATTAGATGCTTGGATTTCAAGAACAACCCAAATTTAGATACATGCAGTTCCCCTGACATTGAACGCAAAAAAGAGATCAATTTAAAATTGTGGAAAGTGCGGACCAAACAAATTCAACATATGCTGTCAATGCCTCATAAAGAAGACTGCCCGCTGTATTCTTATTCCAGATGCAAAAAAGTGGGCATTGATTTCAATGTAGGATCTGGGGTAAAACAAAATCTTGATCCTAAATTTCTGACCAATGGCATCATGGCTGAATTGAACGCTTTTGTTGTAGCACTGCTATCATCCACAAAGCATTTCATCACAGAGATACTGGAGTTCAATTTTAATCTTGATTTAAAAGATGAACTTCATCGCAGTGCCTTTACACAAGAAATTGTGGCAAGAATAGACTCCATTCGTTATCTTAAAAAAGGCAGTGAAACTCGAAGGAAAATACCTTTTAAACTCCCTGACATGAGTTGCATTCAAGAACCGTTTTTTGACAGAACTACATATTGCCCCAGATGCTATCAAGAACGAAACCATAAGCTTGGGCAGGATGAATCTGATGCTGGGCATGTGAATCCTTGTCTACAAAGCATGACTGACACTGTCTCTGCCAATGAGAACTACTCTACAAAAAAGCCCGCAAAAGATACATCCTCTACCTTCTCAGCAATAGAGGAGACAATAATGAACTGTAACCTTCGCTGCAAGAAAATAGGTTTGACCCTGTGTGTGGACAAGCACCAACCAACAATTAAACTTGACACACATTTGTTGACATGTGGGGTTGTGATGGAAGTGGAAAATTTTGCCAAAAAGTTATGTGGAACAAGAGTTAAGATCCTTCATGACCTCCTTGAACACAACTTCAACATTAGCATGCAGCAGACCAGATTAATAGATTTTGGTAAGATGCACCGCAGAGTGATGGCAGAAGAAGATGGTGGGCTCGCCTACTTCGATGAAGTGTTTGTCTTTCCGGCACGCTCTCAAAGAGAACCTGGACATGTCGGTCAAATGAGCGCAGCAACATTGGCTACACAGAGAAGTGACTGGAGGGAAACTATCCAAAAAAGAAAGATAGCACTGCAAACAAAGGAGGAAAGAGCCACACTGCCAAATCCTAATAAAAGTGTTGTCAAATCCACGAGAAATCAGGGGAGGAAAAGAAACTTGTATCCCATTTGCACGGAGATTGGTTTGGATTTAGATGTGACGTCAAAATCAGAAGAGAAAGAGAAACTGGACTTGAACCTATTGACAGCAGCTGTAGTTTATGAGATACATAAATTTGTAACTAATAACAGAAGTGGACACTATTTCCCAGGCACTCTGTTTGACATCCTTGACTATAACTTTGATCTTAGCTCACAACATCACAGGCGCTGGGAATTTGCTATAGCTGCTGCATCCGAAGTCCAAAACACACTCAAGCGATATCGTCAAAATCGAGAACAAGCTGACAAGGTCTTCAAATTGCCATTTGTGTTTGCTCCCAAGAAACATACAAGGTATTCTCGTAAAGAATCAGGCAAATACATTTGTGCTCAACAAGAGCTTCATCTTGACTCCAATGAAGTCTTAGATTCAAGAAATGCTGGCTGTCAGGATCACTTACAAAACCCAACAAGCGCTGACACTCCAAAAGAATCAAACTCAAGTTGTCACGTTATTTGTGCATCTTTGCCGACCACTGCTGACATCTTCCTCGCTTTACCAGCTGTAAATTCAAATGTGAATCCCCTATTTGAAAGTCAGTCTGATGAAAGGGGGCTTTGTACAGCGGAAGTGCAAACACAGACTGCACAAATTGTACCACGTGAATGTGATGTGAAACAAAAGGAAACAAAAACAGAGAACTACTACTCTTGTCCTATAGGAGAATCTGATATAGACTCCGATGCAGGCGCAGATTCACAAAACACTGGCAATCAGGATCACTCAGAACACCCAGAAAGTTGTTCTGTGAACTCTGACCTCCCTAAATCAGAATCAAGTTGTCTGGGTGTGCATGACACTTTCCTCACCTCCACTGACATCTCATCCAACTTACCAGCTGTCAACTCAGATGTGAACTCGCCATTCACAAGTCAGCGTGATGAAAGAGGGCTGTGTGGAGGTGGAGAGCAAACACCATCTCCACAAAGTGCACTAAACAAATGGGACACGGAACAGGAGGAAATGGGAACAGAGATCAACATGTGGAAACTGCGCTCTAACCGTGTAGAACAAATTGTCTCACCACTAAATAAAGAGTTTGGGCTGTTCCACATATCCAAGAAACTCGCCCTTGAATTTAATGTTGGGTTTGGCCCTAAGCAAAACATCAGTGTTGACTCTCTGACTAATAGTGTTCTGCTTAAAATTGCTAAATTTGCTATAGCCATTAATTCATCCCAGAAGGAATTCATCATGGAGATTCTTGAGTACAACTTTGACTTTGGCCTACAGAGTCCGAACCAAAGGAATACTTTCACACGTGAAGTAATGAAAAGAGTAAGACAGCTGAGATGTTGTGAAGATGCAGTGAAATTTTCAAATGAGGTTTTTGAACTTCCTGGTCCCAGGCCACCAATAAATATGGCAAATCAGAGTGAGGGCAATGTCATTCCTCAGCTCAGCAGCGTATCAAGAATGGAGAAGAGGGATGTTGGCTTTTCGAGCTCTGCTGATTCACATGGTGAAAGTAAAGAAACTATTCCACACAAGAGTGAGGATCTTTATCCCTTCTGCAAGGAAATAGGTCTGAAGCTACGTGTTAACAACAGTCAGCCAAACAGA
>JAJHUR010076409.1:0-11821 GCA_027495735.1 Lutjanus campechanus | reverse complement strand
AGTCCTTCATCTATCTGTCCTTATTTCATCTCCTCTGCTGTTTCTCCTCTCCTCATCTGTGCACTCATCTTTGTCCTCTTCTCCTCATGTTCTCTCCTCTGTGTTCTCGACTTTCTCCTCTCTTCTTTCTTTTCCTCCCTCTTCATCTTGCCTCCTCTCTGACAATTAACATGTCCTGGGTGACCTGATCACAAGTGGACAACTCACTTCCTCGATCTTTATGCTAATAAACATGTAGCTTCATCATGTGTTGTTGTTTTTAATCTGTGGTCCAACAACAGTAGAGCTGGAACAAATGGATGCTATGCAAGAAAATAAAGAAATAACTCGAAGTAAACCATTGGCAGAATTTAAAAGAAGAAAACAATGAAGAATTTGTCATAAACAGTGTTTCACAAAGTTTGTGAAGTTTTTCCTCACTCAGCTGCTCATAAAATTGGGCAATTTTTCCTTTTAAGGGAGTCTGGTGGACCTGCACAATTACTGAAAATCACAGTTTGCGTAAATGCAATAACCAAATTGAGGAATCTGCAAGTTAAAAAGCAAATAAAGAAAATTATCTAACAAAAAAGCATTAGATTGAAGTGCTATAGTACTGCACCAATGCCCGGGATGGCAAGAGTTGTTTTCCAGATGTCGGAAAACATTTTTGCCAGTATCGACCCCAGATCACTCTGCTGACAGCATTAGAGACAAGAAATGTGGAGCTGCTCAGACAAAAATCTGTGGACTTTATGTTGCATATACGCCAAAGTTGTAACCTACATTATACATATAAATAAAAAAATAGTCTCCCTTATGTTTCTTAATGAGATCTTTATTTGATAGTAGATCAATTAAATTTTATTTCATAGATCTAATTCTTAACTGATTAATCAATCATCGATTAATTGTTACTTCTTTACTGGGTTTAGTGTAAATGGGGAAAACAGTTGGAACAGTGTGTTTAAATAGCTGCTAAATATTGGCAGGTAAGACGCACTTTAGACACAAAGTAGCTGACAGAGTCACGACAAAGTGACTCAATGTTTTTACAAGGAAAGAAACAACTTGATGTTTTGCATTTAATGCTGAATTTACTAGACGGCACGAATGATTTGTAGATTTTGCCTTTAGTTTCCCCTCACAGAACAACTGTCACACTGCACATTTTTTAAAGGGAGTCTGGTGATGTTGCAGTTAGCCGTTCAGCAGTGAAATCAGTCGAGGCAGACAGTTTGTTCACAAACATCTGCTGCTTATCTTGGCAGGTCAGAGAGGCCAAACACGTCATTTGCATCACAGTGAACCAAACGGAGATCAGACAGCTGTTGCATGTGGACTTACAGGACATCAGTTGAGTAGGCGGTCCTTCAGTGTGGCCCAGGACACATTGTGGACACATTGCTGAAGAATGTGGTCACATGTGGCCCAGTCACACCTCTGATCTCTGGTCTTACCTGAACTTAGAGCTGTCTATTTGTAATCATGTTAATGCTCTCCTTGTGACCTCTCCTCTCTCCTTCTGTCCTCTGATGTCTCCTGTCCTCTACACTCTCTTTATCTCCTCCCTCATACGTCTCTTTCCTCTCCTACCTCTCCTCTCGTCGGCCTCAGAACAGAATTAAGATTCCAGCAGCGGACGTAAAACATTGCTTATATATTGTGTATTTTTTCTCCTCTGCTGTCATCTAGACAAGTGCTGCATCACATCAATGTGCACATTTGGCAACAGATGCAAAACACACATTTGATATCCTCCGTTTGTGTTACCACACAGTTTGATCTCATATAATATCACAAAGTGCCATGACGTAACTGTCAGAGTAGAACAGAGAATATGGTAATCCTGTCAGCGCGCTGTGGATGATTGTAATGTTGTCAAACTGTGACCGCGTTCGTCTCCAGGAGAATAAAAAGGCATTGTATGCAAAGCAGGATGGGAAATTTCACACCGGCTGTCAGACAATCGCTGCTGTTCACTTCACTTCTCTCTGGTCAACGTGTTTTCTTCTCTCTAGTCGAGTGTTTTTGTCTCTGTGGGAGGCAGTGATCTTTAAAATGCAAGAAAAATTATCACAATCCTTTCATGTTTTTTTTCATGTTTGGGCGTTCTTACATCTAAATCTCTGTTTTGACCGTTCTGGACAAAATGGTGTGATCACTTCAAACATTTTGTTTCCCTTGACTCCTCATGCAGCAGTGTCTCAGGATTAGAGCTGGTGTGATCTGTGGATTGATGGGTAATTATTTGATCATCAGTAGCATTGTTTGTGTCAATTATCAAATGCAAATCCCAAATATTCAAATAGTCTTACAGTAGTTTGTGAAATAGTCGTGACATTTAATCCATTACATTTGTGTACATGGACATAAATGGCACTCGGCACAGCTTTCAAACTAATGATTAACCCGCTGTTGTTCTCATTCCCAGTCAAATAAGTGATAATAAATATGCAAGGTCAAAGTTACACTTTCAAAATAAAAGTCTTGGTTTGTTTCAACCTGGTTTGTTTCGTTCACTTGCAACTAGTGAACTGACTCATGAAGAAGTCTTTCGGTTTTGTATTTTACATAACTAACCTATTAGTTTAGAGAATATTATAGATCCAAGACAAAACTGACAGAGGAAGTCCCCAAACCACTTCAGCACCATGGACAGCACCATGTATCAACACACAGCACAGTTAGGTTCCTGATATTTCAGAGACATGGTCGGTCAGAGCCACTGATTGTCACAAACCTCAGTCAGATTAAGGATCAATAAGTCAAGCAGAGGAGACAAACGTATTCAACTAAACAGAAAGAAAGAAAGATCTCACCCCCCCACAGTCCTGTGATGACGGCCTTCCCTGATTTCTTCACAGTCAGATTTTATTAAAGCGTCTCTCCTGCTGTGATCTGACTTTTGCAAGCTGGAGACAATGAAAATGTGGGACACTGTCTCAATATGTGGGACGCAGGACAGGGGATAAAAATGCTGTGCAGTCCCACATAAAGTGGGACACCTGGAAACCCTACGTACATATAACGTTAGTTAAAAAGAAGTACATTTTGACTTCTGTTTTCACACGGGACATGGACCCTACCAGCCTACCTCCTCCAAATGCTTCCCTGCTCTTTACATTATGTTCAATATTCAGTGGTTCCAGCTTCTCAGATTGTAGACATGTCATGCTTTCCTCTGTTTTACATAATTATATAGAATATCTCTGGCTTTTGCACTATTGATTGGACAAAACAAGCAATTTGAATATGTCCCCATGGGCTTTGGGAAACGTGCTTACTCCCGTGCTGCTCCATTGTTGCTGCTCTCTAGCTGACCCTGTCGCATGATTTTCCACTCAGGAGGGGAGGAGGAAAGATAAGTTCCATACGGAGAGAGAGAGAGGGGGGGAAATTACAATCCTTTTTGTTGTTTGAGTGCAGCTGTTGTGTGCAGATCCAGGTGAGGGCGGAGGGGAGAAGGACGAGGGTGGTGGAGGAGGATGTGTTAACGGAGAGCGTGGGGATCTTCCAATGAGCAGAAGGATTTAGCAGGTTGAGGCGTTGCTCCTGTAGAGATGCCTGCGGGCCTGGATTTCCTCTACGTATCCGACTCAGAACAGAAATAGAATGAAGTCAGTGTCACACTGGGCCTCCGGCTCCTGAAGCCATGTTCTCCTGCCAGATTAGAACCCACAACAAAGACCCTGACGTGCTCTCCGTCTTATACTTGTATTTTTAATTGCACTATGATCTTTTTTCACTATTGCTTTTTGCATGTTATTTTCTGTCTTTTGATTTATTTGCAGTATCCTAGGGTCTTGTCTTTGTTTAACATTGATATTTAATATGTTACATTGCCATTTTTATTGCTCTTTTCCGTATTTGGTGCATCAGGGGAACAGCTGGGTTCAGGCAGTCGTCACACAAGATGAATCTCCTGTTAACACGAACCGCTTCAGCAAGTTGAGCTCTTTACCATTGTCTCTGCTTTTGTACCTTCTGACCTTGAACAAGCATCTGTCAATAAAGAGGCAACATTACTGCTCACGAGCTCACACTTTAAGTATGTAGTGTGTTCACGTTGTGGAGATTATGAGACAAAAGTTTATTGGACTGAAAGATGTCAGTCAGGAAGCTCGAGAGAAAACAAAGGAAACAACAACAAAATAGTATTAAGTCCTTGAAAACCCTGAAAAGAGACAAAAAGGTGTTTTTCCATTTCTTTTCTCGTCATTTTCAGTGTGAATAATTTATAGTACAAATATAAATGTATGTTGACCTTGTATATGTGCTATACGTATGCTCATTATGCCTGTATATATGTATCATTCATATGGAGACTATATCTGCTGCTTGTCTATACTGTGCACTGAATGTTCCTTTTTTGTTCCCACATCGACAGTGAATGCTCCTTTAGGCTGAAGTTAATCACAGAAAATAGTCAAGTGTAATCACAAACTGCAAAATGAGCATACTGACAGTCAATACATGAGGGGAATAAAGAAACAGCACCTCTGATTTCCCTCTGCTTAAATTAACAACATGTGAGCAGCAGCTCAAAACGAAAGTTCAAAGTTGAAGCTTACTTTATTAAGATTACTGTAAGACTTTTATTATGAAGCAGCTTCCTTCCTGTGGCTGCTCTACAAGTGCATAAAAATAGGTCTACATTTAAGATAGAGACACTCCGTGGCACATTCTTGTCAGCACTAAAGTTAGTAAAAGATGCAGAGAAAATACTGTCACAGACCAACTGCTGCTCTCCTTGTATGGGACATGTCATGCTGCATCACTGGCTTAGATCAGAGCTGCCCATTATTCTGATGAGCCCATTATTCTGAGACCCTGACAGTCAGAATTGTTGGACCGGAAGTCTATTTGTCCGATAGCCTGTTATCACGAAAACAAAAGCTCACTGACTCAAATGCCTGTTGTTCTGAAAACGCACTCTCTCAGTGGAGTATTTTGCCCTAAATATTGTCGTATGGCAAATTCACTTTTACTACAGGTGACTTTTGTCTTAGTCAGGTGACCTTCATCGTCATGGCAACAATGATAAATATGTAGTTAATGTTTTTTAAAACAGTCAGCACTCTGCTGTTGGGTTAGGTGTGGCTGCCAAAACTACTAAAATCACGGCTGCGTCAGTTATGTTAAGTACATAAGTTTATAACACTATAATGTGTATTTTTGGACATTTGTTTTCAGCGTTGCGGGCTGTCAGATAAGTGGGGATTCAGTCTAATGGAACATTTTTCAGACTGTTGGGGTTTTGGAATCATCATTTCAAAACAATCACCTCTTTGTCGTGCGTTTGATCATTTTGTGAACCCTCAGATTTATCAGGGGAGCTCCTGTGGCGTCCCAAAGCCGGCGGGAACATGCATCCTAACAATACTAAAATTTGGCAAATGAGAGTGTCACCTTTAATGAAAATTAATTTAAAACCTACTTGTGTTTTTTCCCTGGATGCTAACACATTTTTTGCTCTCTGTTCCAATAATGATCCAGGGTGTCGGGCTGTTCAGAAACGATTTGATAAATACTCAAAAAATGACAAGAGGTACATGGCAGTTATCCACCTAAGTGATGTTTTTTTGTTGTTATGGTGAGAAAAATACCACCAGGGACACACTGGGATGAGTGGAGAGTAAACACAAAATGATTTCACCAATACAAATTAATTAGCATTAACATTTAAGTGCAAGTCGAGCTGCTGTGTTTCCTCTCTCTCGGTATGTGAAGAATTTTTCAAACCATCAATTATTTAGTGCACTTTTGAGTTGTTTCACTACAGTTTTTTCTTCAGGGCTGATGTTGCAGGGGCTGTCCTTTTGTTCTAGTTCATTCTTTGGGATGAAAGCAGAGGAAACTCAGGGGTCACCTACATCCTCGACACCGGTTTCCTTTTAAAACTTCACCTTGAATTGTTCTCCCGACGGCCGACGCTCCCCCCCCCTCCCTCCGGCTCTCGACTCCTGCTCCGTTTGATGAGAACGGCGAGCTGTAGCCGTGTTGTCTGTGAGCCGAGCAGGTCAACACGAGCGAACGCTGCTGTTGCTTTGATCTGTTCACAGGTAGATTAGGACACGGTTGCACCTGAGTCGGCCCTGAAGCTAAACTGGAGCTAAACTAACTCAATCAGCTGCTGTGTGGCTGCTGCAAGGACTGAAAAATAAAACTAAAATGATAATGATGAATAAAAAGGCACCGGTTTTAGATTAAATAGATGGGAAACATTTCAACAACATTGTGTAACGGATGTATTTTAGCGATCACAGTATTCATCAGGGTCTAATGGAGGAGGAGAAACAGCCCACCATATGGCATATTAAGCTAAAATATGGGCAGCAAAGCAATCTTAATGTTTCTGCCGCCTCCCTGAGGCTTTCACCAGTGTGGCCCTGTTTTGGTAACATGTTTTAAATTTAAATGTGACACACATCATTAGTTACCAAGAAAAACTTTCCTTCTGAATCTCTCTCGGCTCCCGGTCCAACCTCAGCTGTCTCCTCTCCTCTCCTCTCCTGGAGAAATGAAACTATTCTTCATGTTATTCCCCCGTGGACGCTCAGGATCCCTCCTCGCCCGCACCCGTGAGGAGCAGCAGCCCATTTCGGCCCTTTAGCTTGTATTCTTGCTGCCTCTGCGACCCTGTGACCTCTGACAGGATCTGAAAGCCACCAGGACAAACCGCAGAGAGAAGCCCTGGCTCTGCAGCAGGCTCGGCTTTAGCACAGTGGAGATAATTAGTGGTTTTTGTTGCCATGTCCTGTTCTACATTTCTCTTTATGTATATCCAGTAAACACTGTTGTTATTGTAGTCAGTGCTGCATAAAAGCCTTTGTATTCCTGAGGGAAGCTTATGGGTACTTTCCTGCAAAAAAAAAAACTCAGTACTTGGAACGTTTTCACAGTTTCACAGTTACTTGTAATTTCCACCATCTACTACTGTTCTCACAGCTCAGCTCAACTCAGCTTCAGTTTATTCAAGGTCTGTCTACATTTAACAACAAAACAAATCACATAATATTGCATGTAAAAGTCCGGACACATGCACATGCAGTCATACACACACATACAACAGAGAGATTAGTCATTTTAAAAACAGAGATCATATAACTGTAACAGGGCTGTGGTAGCTTCTTGTCAAGTAGGAAAAACAGTCAGTGATTTTGTTTCCAGCCGGTGAAATCAGAAGAGATCACAGCGAGCAGAAAAAAAAAGTGTTTTCAGTCTGAATTTGAACATCTCAGCAGAGCTTTTCTCCTGAATGTGCAGTGGTAGATTATCACAGAGGAGCGGAGCTCAGCAGGCAAATGCCCGACCGCCGAAAGTGTTCTAATGAAATCGAGGAATCGTTAAGTAACCGGCATCAATGGAACGCAAAGGACGTGATGGAGTATGTGGAGAAGTAAGGCAGGAGATGTATGAGGGAGTCGGTCCATTTAAAGCCTGAAGGAGGATTTTGAAATCAGCTCTTGCGTGAATTGGCCAGTGCAGATGCATCAGCACCGCTGTTATATGATCCAATTTCTCAGCTCTTATGAGGACTCTGGCAGCTGCGTTTCGGACCAAATAGAGACATTTTGTCGCCGTCTTAGGTAGAACAGAGAAAACTGCGCTGCGCTAGTTTATTTTTGAATGTTATGAAGGCGTGTAGAAGAATTTCTGCTCCTGATTTTGATAAAAATGAGGCATAAGTGGCCCATTTTATGCGGTTGGAAAATGGCAGTTTGTGTTATATATTTGATGTATGGCTGAAATGTAAGAGAGGGATCAAATACGACTCTCAGATTCTTGTACGACTGTATTGGTCTGAGAAATTGTGCAGCCGTCAAGCTTCATGGAAAAATCTGTAGAGAGAGGTGAATCCATCTGGACCAACAAGCAACATTTTGTGTGTCTTGTGTGCATCCAACGCACAAAATTATTGCACATCCAGCGATGGACCCCTGACAGACACGTCAAGTTACAAAACCGCTGACGGCTGAAGACTGTAAACTAAGTGGCAACAGCACTGGTGACATATGATGCAGTACTCACTGTTTTCCATGTAAGCCTGCACACACAGTTAATGTGCATCAACTTAACTCACCGGGACAGACTGCTGTTTTATTCCCAAGTGTTATCATGTGTCAATGCTTTAGCAAAGCAGAAAGTAACCGTAACTTAACTGCATGTTTTATAGGTCATGTTTCTGTGGTCTGATTGGCCCAAACCTTTCTATTACTTGGAAGTTTATAACATTTTTTTGCAGGAAGTTTGTTCAGGAAGTCCCAACTCATCACAAGAAAGGAAATCTTGCTAAAGACTATCAACACCCCACTGCCTGCATCGCTCATGTAGAACCACTGACTGCTTCGATGGCCGCCCTCCAGTTTGTTCATGAGAAACTAATCCTGCTCCATCCTTGATTTCACTTGTATTGAGAAATTGCTCATTTGCAACAGATTAAGTCCTGTTTTTTTTTTTCTGGTCTCTGGTCAGTTCATGTAATGAACATTCAAAGTATGAATACTAACAGTGTATCATTTAAAAAATCAGCCTTATTCCGCAAAGTTTGTCATGAAACAAAGTGTGAATCGGTTCCAGTTTGCCTCCAACATGCCTCGGTTTGTATTCCTGACATGTTGATTGCGGCATGCTTTCATCCACTTTACCACTAACGTTTGAGTTAATTGACTGCTGCTACACAGCAACTATATTAAAGCCGTTAATACTCAGCTATATTTAATCTGAAGAGGGTGACATTTGTTAGCGGGGGATAACTGAATGGAAAGGTCAGACGTGTTTTGCTTTGTTGTGTTGACTTACAAATTAAAGTTTGTACGAACTGCAGACTGTTGTGCTGTGGATCACGTGGAGGCTGATGGATGTGGCTCTTGCACCATGTTGTGACATTCAACACAGTCAGAAGTCCTTCTGCTGCAGTAAACTGTGAGAAATTCTGACTTTCATCTCGTATGATAACCGTGTTGGGAAATCACATTATTTTAAAACCATATCAGTTTCAATCCCTCAGGCAGGACTTGAATTATTTATAGTGATATAGACAGTACACATGTTTATTTCTCAGGGACCCCCCAGTCTCATTAGATCACAAAATATATTCATTGTTTTGCTCTGACCTTTGATTCTGGTGTCAAACACTCAAAGTGGGTTCAAGCCCACATGGACTGACAGCGTTAATACAGTTCATCATGTGCTCCTTGTATACTTTAGTATCAAATATAAAAAAATCTGATTCAGCTCTCATTTTCTCTAAATGTAACAAAAACATTTTTTGTTCTCTTCTGATATTACAGAACAGCATTATTCATTGTAGAATATTCATGAAGCAAACTAATGGACAGATGGATAGTTCAGGGACTGATGATAAAGAGACTTCACAAAATGTTTTTACAAAGTGATGCCAGCTGACCTGTGGACGGCCCCACTGTTACATCCAACACGGTCTCTGTGATCTGCGTACAAATAACACAACTGCAGTGTGTATGCTAAAGGCCAACTTTGCGTGCAGATAATACGCCAATTCCTCCCATGAACTTCTGTGGAGGTAAGAGGAGACCTTCATCATCAGACGTGCTCCGGTGACCGAGGTCATGTTCACAAAAAAAATGTTGTTAAAGTTGTGAAACACAGTGTTTTGATCAGGTTTATATTGGTTAGGTTCAGGTCATGATTTGGGTCACATGATGCATGTGACATGATGTAGAACTGTGATATGACATGCATCATAACTGCAGGGGTTACAATTTAATATACTGAGATACTGTAAGCAAGGTGATATATTGCTTTTTTAAAAGAAACTGATATTATAAAGAACACAACAACATATGCATAAAATCTGAGTTAAAAAAGTTTTTAATGACAGAACAGTGAAGATAATAGTGCTGGATCTAACAATATGTTCTTGATTGATCGATTAATAGTTGTTTTAAAATGTAAGAAGATTGTGAAAAATGTCAATCAGTCTTTCTCAAAGCCTAAGACGACGTCCTCAAATGTCTTGTTTAACTCACAACCCAAAGATGTTCAGTTTACTGTCAGAGGAGGAAAGAAATTTTTAAAAAAAAATCACATTTAAGAAGCTGGAATCAGAGAATTTTGACTTCTTCTCTCAAAAAACTACTCAAACTAATTTAATCATTTATCCAAATATTCAGCGATTCATTTAATAATTGATCAATTGTTGCAGCTCTAGAAGACAGATAACAGCAGTTTAATCTCAACGCAAAATTAATCACAAATCTTTGCACATAACAAAATATCTCGATACGCAATATTACAAATGATACAAAGTGTATCAGAATTTTCTTATGATGTAGCCCCGATCTCCTGGGTGAAAGTCCTGCTCCGTACGTGGACTTTCTCGCTCTTTATTCTCCGTCACCTGACGTCTGCACTGTGCACAGTTTCAAAGTCTAAAGTTGTGCTCTTTGTATGCAAATTTAAATGAATTGACGGGTTACACAGGATTTTCCTGACCATCTTACAAATATGATGTATAAAGCCGAGATGATTAGTCATTTAATCCATCAACGGACAATCAGCCATTATTCTGATCTGCTCTGTGATCTCTTAGGTATTAAAAACAACAGTAATACAAAAAGCTCCTCTGTTTTATTTCACCGTTAACTGAACATCTTTGGATTTTGGCCTGTTGGTTGCGAACACACTGTTCTGGGATAGTTTCGGTCCCATCCCATGTTTTGGCAGACAGCACCTTTATTTTGATTTCTGAGGTGTTTGTGTGTGTGTGTGTGTCTGTTTTGGTCTGCGGTCCCAGACTTCTCCTCAGTGGCTTCTCTGCCAGTCGACTGTGCAGAGTTTGGAGCCGCAATCAGATTAAGGCTGAGCATCTCCTCCTGATCGCTGCTCTCTGCTCTGCACCGCCAACTCAATCTGATCCGGCCACAGCCTCAGGCCGCCTCTCTGATCAGCCGCACACACACACACACACACACACATGTACAATCACACACACACACATGCTTGGAAGCATTGCGGCTCACTCACACACAGATGCATACAGACACAGTCCACAAATACATTCTTAGACACTCCCAAAGTGGCATATGCCAAGGGAGGTGGAGAGTTTCAGTGTGTGTGTGTGTGTGTTTGTGTGTGTGAGATGGAAAGTGGGCTGGTCAGAGAGACAATTTCCTATTTGGAGCCCGTCTGAATCATTCATGAAGAAGAGATGGCAGAAATCAACACAGAACCAATCTGACACACACAAACACACACACACACGGACTCATGAATGCATGGTTGCTCTCAAAACACACCTAAGCCATGCACCACTTACCCTGACTCACACACACACACACACAGGAGCACACAGACACAGAGGACACAGGCCAACTGACAAAGACACACACCACTTACCACAGTTCTCTCTCTCTCTCTCACACACACACACACACACACACACTGTACCTTCAGTTTAACGGGCCGTTCTGTCCGTGTGGGGCTGCTGTGGCTGATGGTGGGTGTCAGCAGAGTCTCTCTGTCATGCAGCACGGTGTCAGCTGACAGAGAGACACTGGAATGGACTTCTCGTGTCGGAGACGGAGAGTGTGACATACAGAGAGGGAGCAGATGAAGAGGAGAGAGACGCTGTGAGAGATAACGGAGAGGCAGAGAGGGCGAAGGAGTGCTGCGCGAGGTGTGTGTTCAGGGAGGATGAGTGTACATTCACAAGCTTTGTGTCAGAAAATGTGACTTTTTAAAGAAAAAGAGGATTAGGTCGTATTGATCACATTTAAGTTATGTAGTCCCAGTTAAAGGTGGGGTTAGACGGGGATCAGAGGAGTGAGCCAAACGAGGTTTAGGAACCAGAAATGAA
>JAJHUR010076408.1:0-30346 GCA_027495735.1 Lutjanus campechanus | reverse complement strand
AAGGCAGCTCCTGCCTCCAGCTGTCCCCTCCGGCTCGCTCCTCAGACGGTGGCCTGCTTAAGAGCGCCAGGATTCTGTGCGGCTGCTGGTTTATTCATTTGCGGGGTGTAACTCAGCTCACTGCTCTTTTCCACATCACCTATGCTGAATTCCCCGATGCAAGAACAGCCTCTGTCAGGCTCTGTCACCCTAGTTTTCAAGAACTGAAGTAAATAGGTTCCACTTCCATTTCCATTCAGGACTTGTCAATTTAATTCCCTTACTCACTGTGTCTTTCACTCACCCCCACTGTGACTTATCCTCTGGTTCCAGCTATTAATACTGACATGTTCACTGCTTACATTTTATCCCTCTCTTCATGTTGAGACCCTTATTAAAATCATTCATGTCGTCCTCTCTGTTCAGGTTTTCTACCCAGTTTATGCAGGGCGCCCCAGGGTTCCCCAAGTTAAATCTAAGACTTTTAAGACCTTTTTAACACCACTTAGAATTAAATTGAATGCCAACTTCAAGGCCATACTGGCAAAAGTATGAAGGATATAATGGAGAGTCAAAGAATTATTTACCAAGTACTTAATTCAACATTTTATTATTATACTCACATGCAATTTCTTTAGTTTTGCTAGCAGTAGCCGTGGTCCCATTTTTACACACTGCTGTTGGTGACGAGCTTAGCTCTGCACAGAACTGTGCTCTAGGCGCCTGTTGCACATGCGATGCGTTTCAGGCTTTTCATATTTAAGCCCAAAGCCATAAGTCCCATCATCTCCAGCTTCAAAGATTTTTCGCTAAAAAAATAGCATCGGGTCTCAGGATCACCGCCGGAAAAAGGCTTAACACAGTTGTGTTATGGATTCTCCTGCCACTTAGAGCTAAAATGGCACTTGCTCATTCTGAGTCAACAAGCTAAAGTTCGCTTGTTAGTAGCAAGGTGCAAGGTGTTTTATTTATTTATTTTTTTAATTTGTGCAAGAACTCATACACACTGTTAATACCCAAAAAAAAAACAATTTAAGACCTTTGTAAACAAAATTCAATACACTGTAACTGAAATTCAATACCTAACTGAGAATATTACATTTACTTACTTTTCTAATACTTTTTCGACCCTGCAGAGTCCATGTTATAACTGGGGAGAAAACATATTCAGGACGCTTGTGAATGTAAATGATCACATTTATTTACAGAGTGTACTGTGCTGTATGTATTGTATCAGGACATTATGAATTCTATGTTTGTAGCCTTTTCCTGAGGTGCAGCATTTTTCATTATTTTTTACTTTGCCTGCACAGTTCAGCATTTTGGTGACTGGCCATGCCTGGCAGTGGGTCAGAAGGTGCACTAGGTTAGGTGTGTCACTGGCAATCCAGCGACGCACTGCAATTTTGGTGTCAAGATTGTGCTGTCTGCTGCCTGTCTGCTCAGATAAGGTCAACGGCACTATGTGCATGCCGCACCTCTGTTCTTCAACCTTTTTGTCATTTTAATAGACGGAGGTGCACACAATAAATAAACCTCTCCAAAAGCCACAGAGAACTCTTTTTATTTGTGTGCTTGTTTCATCTCTATTAAACATTCTTCAGCCAGTAAACACATTTAATTGCAATAGAAAAATGCAATTAGAGTTAAGATTAAAGTCTGAACCGTCTTCAAAAAGTAAACACAACCTGCAAGACACTCATCATCATTGTACAACAGTGTCGATCATTGTTATTCCAAATGAATACCAGTAGACACAGGAACCATGGTAACCGCCAGGGTTTCTTCAAAAATCTTAAAAAGAGACATCATATAACCTTGGCAGCATGTTTGGGCTGCAGTATATTAGCAACTGTGACTTTCCACCTCTCATATAACAATGCTTATTTTCTCCAGCAGTACATCATGTTTTGAGTGCATTTTCTAAGAAGAGCTGATTATTATCTAGGATCATTCAAACTCCAGCCACACCAACAGACAATATATGATAATGGATTCTTTCTTATTTCACCCGGTTGCCATATGCATCTGATGAATGTCTGTCTGTCTGAGCTGCCTCAGTGGTTTGAGGGTGAGCACGTGCTGTCTAGAATTGAGTGGACCAGACCAGCAAAGACATGTAGCTGGTTTCAACACAAGGAAATTAGAAGACCCTTTTAAAATAAAATAAAAAAATAACGCAGGAATGTGGATCACCCTTTTTGTCACTGTGCCAATCACTGACTTTCTTTACCAATAACAAAACAAATACCTTTTTCAATATCTTATCTGATGAACACATTTTTGTACACAAAACATCTGTCACATAGAAATGTGAAGAAGCTCATTTTAGAAGGATAAATGATATTTATCCCTCTAATGAGTTTCTGAGATAAAGATTCAACAATAACAAAAACAATTCTAAGTGAATTGAAACTTTAGAACATATGTTCTTTGCTTGAAATGACACAAAATCTCTTGGGAAATCATTTCAGAATTGCATATCTGAAAAAGACTGTCATTTGCCTGAAGTAGAATGATGATACTAAAATTTGGAGTTATAATGGAGGATTAAAAAGGAAATGATGCTCAACAGCCTGATTATTATGGCTAAACAATTTATACACACAAGTAGATTCATTTTTACCAGACTGCTGGTTTTAGTCTTCACAAATGCTGTACTTTATCTGAACAAAGGTTTGATATATATATATATATATATATATATATTTATATGTGTGTAAAAGCTGAAACAATCTTTGACAATGTACAAAAACATACATACACTAATTTCTGATTAGACATCAATCTTGATTTGGGACTGTTGATGCCATCTTGATACTGTATGGCAGAACATTGTATAGGTAATAAAGGAATTAAAAGACAAAAGGTACTTCTGTCATTTAGCAAATTAAGACTTCTCTCGGGCATGGCTGTTTAATATTCTGTGGAAAAGAACAGCTGTACATGGACTTCGTCCAAAACTACAATATATGAGACCAAACAGTAACTACACTTGACTGTTATGTTGAGAAAGCATTCAGCACCAACTTCCAGCTTTTTACAGATTTGGTACTGAATGCCACCTACACAGTTTACTTAAAAGTACAGCAAGTACAGAGATCTCATATGCAGTCGTACTATTGGTAATAATATGAAATGACAACTCAATTTCTTTCTTAATTGAACCTGTGCATGCGCTATCTTGGATTTACGCATGCAAACAAATCTGTGCACCTTGAGGTATAATATTTAATAAGATTCTCTGTTAAATTGATTAGTTACATTCATTTTCCTTAAAGCAGACAATAGTGCCTGAAAATGTGTTCCATTTACATTTTAATTTCATTTTTTAAATTTTATATTTATTAAAACTTTTATCTTATTTGTGTGATATTTGAGACTTTGAACAAAAACAAGTGAATTGTGCCCAGAGGCAGTGGTACTGCCAAGTGGTTAGACTAAAATGAAAAAAAAAAGGTTGATTTACAAAGCTAATTATTTTTTATGACTAACTGTGTTAAATAATTTATATAAAAAAGCATACAATTAAAATGAATTATTTCAATGACCAGTGACGTTTTAATATCACCACACCAATCAAGACACATCATCAGGTAGCACGTTAGCTAGCTGTTAGCCAGTGGATGCACAAAATGGATCGGTTTTTGAAACGAAAAAGTAAAAGCTCCAAAGCATGGTTAAGAAATATGACCTTAAACACATTACGTTAGGATTCATAACAGCAGGCAGTGACGCTGAGCTAAAAACACACTGTGCTCAATGTGATAAAATCATGTCAGAGCCCACTTCATTTTTTTCTACTTTTTTTCCATGTTGGATTTTTTCTCA
The DNA here is from genome assembly GCA_027495735.1 of Lutjanus campechanus. Taxonomy (NCBI): domain Eukaryota; kingdom Metazoa; phylum Chordata; class Actinopteri; order Lutjaniformes; family Lutjanidae; genus Lutjanus; species Lutjanus campechanus. The sequence goes on along the minus strand of JAJHUR010076408.1, from coordinate 26,536 downwards.
TTTATTTCAGAAGGGCTTAGATTACAAAAGGCTAAGAAACCCTTGATATGTACCACAACAAAGCAGTCATTCAATATATGACAAAACCAACTATGTGATGAAGCATCATCTCACCTCAGCAGCAGTAAAAGAGTTCCACATATTCTTACATTGTTTGTGCACACCAGAAGAAAGCAGAACCTCTACAGTGGCCTCATAGATCAAGAATAAGACTCTCACGACACACATCTGCAGCTCCCTCAGTTGGTTTCCCAAGAGACGCCCAGGACATGACACGCAGTGGCCCTGAAGCTACAGGAGCACCAGTGGAGGGGCAAGTGCAACTTTGAACCAAGCCTCGTTCAAATTTGTGGAACATTAAGCCCCTTCCTTGAACCACAACGGCATAGACAGTGGAAGACGTCAAAACAACATCCTAGTTTGACAGTTGGGGTCTCTGTGTAATGGGGATTGGAACTTGAGCTGTGCATAGCTTCATAAGAACCTGAAATAACCTCTGTAAGGGAGCTGGCTCTGTGCCAAAACCTGATGGGATGGTGAAGGGGTTAACAAGCTCAGGACTTCTATGAGTTACTGCACAAAAGAATCAGAATGAAATGGCAAGAAAAATACTGAATCATATTATCCATGTAAGCACGTGTGCACATACTATTATTTAGTAAATCTAAATCTTAATTAGTAGTCACTTAATGGGATAGTTCACCCCAAAAACAAACATTTTTCATCTTATCTGTAGAGCTATTTATCCATCTAGATTGTTTTGGTGTGTATTGTTTTGGAGATATTGGCCATAGAGATGTCTGCCTTCCCTCGAATATAATTGGGGAGAGAAGACAGCCATCTCTTCAGGCGATATCTCCAAAACTAAACTCACACCAAAACAATCTAGATGGGTAAACAGCACTACAGGCCAGAGCAAAAATGTGTATTTTTGACTTTTGGGGTGAATTGTCCCTTTACAAGCTTCTGCCATGACAAAAAATTACACATTTTCAAGTGTCAATGTCACAGGGAATAACTGTCACTGTTGTGCAGTGTTATTAAAAGTCCAAATGCTGCTCTTGAAGGCTGTCAAAATATTAAGAAAATATGGTGATATATATGAGTGTTATACAGACACAAACTTTATTTATAGCTGAGTGAAACCACCCACCCACATTAAACCGGCAGAGTGGAAGATGTTAATTGTTTGATTACTCCATTTAATAATTTCTGTTGTGTTCTAATTTACTGTCAGCAAGGCATAAACATCATGGTGCTGGCAGTATTGTAGAGACAACGGCCGAAGTATTAAGTGACCAAGCATAAATTAAGCCATTAAAATTCTGGCGTGGCATTCAGCCATGGCAGGTATGCTTTTTATAGTGTTATTCGAGGCAAAACATCCCTGTGCTGGAAAGGGCATGACATTTACAACCATTTCATCTTAACACAACACAGTGTGATCAGTAGAAGCACGGATTTACAGACTACTGTAAATGCCCATAATCACAAAAACACAGTCTAAAAGGAGGAGGGAAAATTTAAATAATTGGAAGAAAACAGTTATTTGTGAGAAAAAGAAAACAGAGTTCAGCCATAGTGCTTTTATCTTCATGATTTAAGAGTTTAAAGATACCCTATTGCAGCAGGGTATATAAATCTAATGCAGCAAAAACAGAAGGACTACACTACCACTCATATTTGCTGTGTGGGCTGTGTGCATTTGTGTGGCAGCACTGAACATATGAGAGAACAGAACACTTATTATAAAGGACTCTTGTGCAAGGTCCCATGATAGCCTTCATAACAATGATAAATGGCTGGAGCATTCTGCTAAGCTACATCATATGACTAGCACCTTCAGGACGGGAGCATACTGGGAAGGTTTTCTGCAAAACAGAGCAAAGGATTAACATCCTGGGAACCTTTATTATTTTTTAACCTCATTTTGTTTTTTCAATTTCCTCTCATATATTCATAACTGAGACACAGACATTTTCTGAAGGCTGGGCTGAGATAACCTGGTGTTCTGCACTGTTTGTTTGTTTCCACAATCCTCCTACAACACACAACAGGCATAACAATGGAGCAAGGAGCAGAATGGCATTGAGTTTGTGACGAAAAGCTGAGGAGAAGAGGTTAAGGCATTTTTGATGCATTCAGCCAAGATAGCGAAGAAATCTTCTTTACTTTGTAGGATCGTCTCTCAACAAAATTTACTCCACCCCTTCACCGCTTTAGAAGGGTGGCCACAATGTGTCACACCCGCTATACATGATATGTCATTAGAAATAAAGGAAACATGCTAAGTTAAAACACTTGCTTCTCTGACAGCTGCAAAGTCCTCCTTTAAGACCTCTATTCCAGTCTGAAACTCTGTCATTGTTTGCCTGTTTCACATTATGAATGTTCACAGAATGAGTGAGTGTTTTTAAGTATAAGAAATCATTAATAATTTTTTAGAAGGAGTAGATGTTTGACGAGTGCAGGCAGCAGAGGCAGGCAGTCACTGAACTCCAACTCGAGAGTGGGTATTTTTGGAGCAGTGGGCTTTTGTTGACTAACAGGCTTAGCTTTATGAGGACAGATAACTGACAGTTATAAAGAGCTGATCAACTTGCAGCACAGGACTCGTCGACACTTGTCATTGTTTGTCTTGCACTGATGCAGTGTTCCTGCAGCCTACCTGAGCTTCCTCAAGTCTGGGAAGGAGGGAGCAGGGGGAAACAACTTGCTTCAACCCTAGACATCTCTCGCTCCAACTTGCTATTTGGACTGCAATACTTATTTTTGAATGCACAATTGTTACATATTGCTCCTTTAAATTTCAGTTCAGCCACGCTATGACTCTGCGTTGGTGCAGCAAAAACAAACTATGCACAGTGGTCTGGCTAAGAGAAACTACTGCACTGCCAAAAGGCGTTGTTTGGATAATTAAGAGTGCTGTATTACAATATTCCCAATCAGTCCTACTGTAAAATAACTGAGACAAAATAGCCTGCAGCCTCAATTGCAGTAGTAATGCAGCACAGATGGAGGACAGATGTATGATGGTGAGGGAGAGCTTTACAATAGCTACAAGTGTACACAAAAAGTAGTAATAAATAATGCAGTCATATTTCCCATTACAGTATAATGCAGAGTAGAAATTTATAGTGCTCCCTATTGTTCCCAACCTCTTAATGAGGAAGCATTTAAGTAGCTGGTGCATTACTTTTTATTATGACCAAGTAGTATACATAAAAAAAACTTGCCTGTCCAGTGTCTGGAATAAAAGCATAAATCACAATATGTGGAAATTGTCTTTTAGTTAAAGAAAACAGAAATAAAAGTACAGGCTTCTGTGTGCACAGAGGAAAGTAGGTTTAGAGTCACAAGGGATGAGCATCATTGCTAAAGGCTCCATGTGAATACAGACGGAGGGTTCTGTATTCAATAAACTCGCCCTATAGAGCCCATTTTCCACAGTCCCAGCTTAAATTACTGTATATCTGAGACAAACTCTTTATCAAGAGCTAAGAGCCACAGGGTTGTAAGTGCCATTTGAACGAAAAACCCCTGGTATGTTCTGGGTCAACTGCTCCATTCTCTCATGTCAGTTTTATTTTAGAGAACACAATTTGAAGAACCCCTGCATCGTTTAAATTTTAGAGCGAAGCGCTCATGCGGCGCTGCACACTCAGTCTTTGCCACAAAGGATTCAAAAGGAGAATGAAAATGGAGTGAACACTGCGAAAAGTATTCTGCATTCATCCTCTGCTGCGAACAGTAGTCTTTCCACATGGCAGGCAATCTTTCTACTCTTATTCAGGCTGTGAATGATCTGGCTGCATTAAACTGTAACTATTACATACAACTCCCATCTGTGGGTGAGGAGTTGCATGATAGCACCCATCCACCCATATATAAGAGCTCTCTAATGGTTCCACCTGGATCATTAGCCACTAATTGCACAGATGTTCATAGTTTGAGAGAATAATCCATATGCACTCTGTGCGTAAAACTAAACGTTATATATATAAATAAAATATTAAGGTCTATTCATTGGACCACCCTTTGTTTGTTTTGGATACAAGAGGTAACTAATACTTTTTTTTTTAACATCAAATTAGCTCTTACATGCAGTTTTAAAAAAAATGCAATAAACCTGCTAAAAACAGGTAATTAACCCTTTTCTACTGCCAGTAGATGAGATTGCTTTTTTTGTTTTTTTGACGTGTGTACAGGACTCAACCCGTGTGCAGGAGACCAGAGAGAAAGACATTTTTAAGTGTCAGTGTGTTTAGCTCTCACTACTTTTGTAGCTTTTAACTGCATCTCTGTTGTTTGAAGTTTAATTTGTCTCCTGTGTTTCTGTTTGTACTTGCAGGTATCTGCTTTATTATAGTCATGTCAAGTTACTGCTGATGAAAACCCAACATTTCCTGATTTTGATTTTGCTGATTCATAATAAAAGCTTAAAGCTTAAATATCAAAGTAACAGGGGACTTTTATTGTCAACTATTTGCAGGAAATAAAATGTTTATCCACTGTTTTGCAGAACCTCACCTGAAGACAAGCACTTCATACACACCTTCAAGAGGGTGCAAACTGAGGGTGTCAGAATTTCAACATTAAATCAAAAATTTATCGAAATGATCCCGTCAAAAAAGGCAGAATCTGTGATTCTCCCATTAGTTATGTTTTCTCCATCCTGGGCCTGCTTACGGCATTTGGCAAAACAACGACACTTCACAGATGAGACAACGTAGCTTACAAGCCGTCTTTTTAAAGAAGAATACGAAAATGTAAATCACAGTTGTCAGGACATAAAACAAATTAATCTGACAATGGCAGAGGCCAGAGGAAAAAAAAATCTTTAAATTGAAAAATCAAATTGAATCATGACCATAAAATCAAAAGTCATATCAAATCATGGATTTGGAGAATTACGACACTCCTAGTGCAAACTCCAAGTCAAGCCAAGCAGCACACGGAATGGATGGAAATGGAAATGGGGGAATTGGGAAAAAGAGTCACAGGAGTTAACCACAGAGGCAACAAGATTTCAAGAAAATTAGCATGTTCACCTGAATGTCATAGTTCCATCACTGCCATCACACTCGTGACTACCACAGAGTCATGTGACCTGGGAGTAAATACTAATTGTACCATTTCCCATTTAAGACAAAAGCCAGATGTTAGTGAGTGTTAGTGGATTTTTTGTCCAGTGTAAAAGAAGCTTAATGCTTATAACTTGTATTTGAATAATGTATGATGTACCAGATCAATCTCTGTCCAATGTACAGACATTGATGAAAACTAATCCACCAGGTTTCTGTTGGTAGAAGAAGCTACTTGATCAGCAACAGTGCCTGAGTCGGGGAGGCCCAGCTGCCTTGTTATTTCACCATCACTCTCTGTCTTGTCTCTGCTAAATCGCATCAGCCTGCAATTGACCAAGTGTCACGCTTCAGAGGGGAGCCTGATATCTCCAGCCTCACAGACCTTTTACTTCTCCATTCTGCTTTCCTCAAAAGGTCATATTTTTTTCTTTGTTTTACAGCAGCACAAAGCACAGATTGCTCTGCAGAACTTTTTCTGCATCATATCAGCTTGTCTGACTTTTCTTTAGGATAAGGGGAAAGAAGGGAGAAAAAAGCCCATAAACCATGGTCTGTTTTCTGGCTGTGTATGACAATAAATCTTTGTAGATAGTTTTGGCGCCGGCTGATAAAAGTTTCCCTTGATTTATCTTTTACTTATTAATGGAAAATGAATACATAATTTTTTCTTCCCACTCAATCCCTGAAACACAGCAGAACACAGCAGGGAGGTCAGTGAACATGGTCATTTGTATGCTCCTGGAGAAAAGTAATGCTTAATGACTGTCAATGAATTTCTGCTTCTCTTACATTAAAGACCCCCTGAAGAAGGATAAAAAAAAGATAGCATGCTGGTCCTGAATTGATGCACCAGTCTCTTGTGGAACATCACAGGCAGCAGAAATAACATGCATAGTGGAAATCCACAATTGAAACAGACTGACATTCAAAACTCACTTTTCTTTGAGAGTCATTGTGTGGTTAGATGATTCATGTGGCATTTTAATGCATCAAGATCAAGTTGAGCTGACAGCCTGTGTTATCTAGTGAACTTGATCTGCATATACCATAAGAAGGTTTACAAGGCAATATGGGCTCAAATTCTTTGTAAGTATTTATTTCACAACCACCTGTCTCAGTATGTTTCTGGTATCACCAGGCATCATCTCAGTTCATTTTCGATTTTGAAGGGGCATTATCAGCCGCTGCAGACCAAAATGCCTCTGCTGATTGGATAGATCCAACCAATCAGAGTAACAAAACCTATGAAGTAGTGCTGATAGGGCTTTTCCACCAACATGGAGCCAGTTCTGTTCTGATTCAAGCAACTTTGAACTGTTCAGAGCATTTCCACCGAAAATAAATAGGGTCAGAATATGAAAAGCTGGTTCCCAGCTGGTACAAAGGAAAATAGCAGGTTTTCCTTGAGTTGTTGTGTTGTTCATTGTGCAGTAGGGGTGTGCCAAAACATTGATTCTTAGATGCATCGCGATGCGACACGTGACGATCAATAACGATTAACAAATGTTCAAAAATTGATTATTTTCCATCATAGCGAAATCACAGAAACACAACCGCAGAACCTGGAAGATGGCCGGAACGAAAAAAGCCGCCCGGACAGTTTTAAGGGACAGACTCATAACAGACTGTTAGCCAACACGGCGGCAGCTAACTCGCTGGCTACTGTCACCGAGCGTGAGGTTCACTCTTCAGGGTTGAAATTAGGGGCGCAAGTTGATCGCAGTTGATCCGTGTTTTGTATGGATCGCCTTCCACGTTATCGAATCGAATTGTGAGGTGCCTAAGATGGCACACTCCTATTGTGCAGTGCCCTCTGTTGATGAATATATATTGAAATGGTTCCACTCAAAACTGGTGGACACAAGGGCTGGTTCAGTAGATAGCACCGAACAGAACCAGTTCAAGAACCAGAGCTAATTTGCTGGAAAATGGCTCTGAGTGATACATCCAAGCTGGCCACTGCTACTGCGGTTATCAAGCTCATGTTAGCTTAGCTCAGTGTTTCTGAGAATAACATTTATCTATGGTAATGAGTGTTTCACAGTAAGCTGCTGTGAAGACTGCAGGAAGATACTCAGAATTGGAAATGACAAAATCCATATGATAACCTATTTGTGAGCCTGGTGTGTTGCACTTGACACGTGATGTGTGACTTTTCAAATCTGGACCACTGACACTCCTCTGTCAATCATTGTATCATACTTGACCCATATTAAATTAAATATGGTTGTGGCTGCCCCAGAGGGATTCAGGCTGGGTGGAAATCACTTTCAATGGGAGGACGGCCAGACACATCCGCCAGAGCAAATAAAACGAGAGCTTGCAAATTTGCCTGGTTCCCAGGTTAGTGTTATTAATCAATATCTCCTCAAAATTAAAGGAAAACTCATTATGAATATGGTAAGACACTAAACCATGGCCCCCTGCTGACATTCTGTCTATAACTCCCTTTTATCAAAATTTACTCTGTGTACAGAGCTCTGATTTACATTTCATGGAGTCTTAAAATATTCATGTCAAATTGACTAGTGGTTTCACGTTAAAAAAACATTACACGAAAAATCCAAGGCATTATACTGGCACCAAAGAGGATATTAAATTTAAAAAATGAAGAATGAAACACTACAATATCAAATAAAAGATAACACTGTGAGATATCCAAAAATGTAAGACATTTCATGCAGAAAAAAAAAACTAATAACTTCTTAATAACTTGTCTCATGTCCTCAGTCACAGTCAAATTACTTATTGTTTGTACACTTGCAGGCTTCAGATTGCATTGCACTGTCTTTGTTTCATATTCTAGAGGAGCATGGACAAAAAGAGGTGTTCAGGGGTTTTCCCAGCAGAATGTAATACTGGCTGAGCATTAATCTGATCTCTAACTCGCACCTCTGGGTAACAATTTTCCCCTCACACATAACTGTATTGTTTTATTTCTAATTCTTATTTTCATTTATACCCATCTTGATCCCCACACATATTACATTTCTAATAAAATCTTCTCAAAGCCAGGATCGGAATGTTCACATGAAAGAAGAAACCGAGGGAAGAGAAATTCTATCTGATTGTATGCTATCAGTGAAAAAAAAAAAAAAAAAACGTGGCTCAGTAATGAGTAAGTAGCAATGAGTAAGTCTTGAACATTGCTGGTGCAGCCCTGTTGGTTGGCATACAGAAAGCTTGGAGGTTATCCCCCATGTGGAAAGCCCGAGCCTGACTCAAGGTCTGTGCATAGCTTTTCTTTAACCTGTGGGCAGGATAAAGGATGAGCTCCCAAGCTCTACAGCAGAACAGCAAAGAAAGAGAGGCTTTTTTCAGACATTAAAAAATGCTTAGTAGGTGTGTGGATTACAGGCTTGACAACGATTTAATTAAATTATTCAAGCTGGCAATTGCTTCAAGAGGGATTATTACTATTTTTCTTTCTTGATGTGATTCAGTTCAATTTTGGGAAACAAATTGATTCAGTAACGATGAACCGAAACGGTTTCTTCTACACTGATTAACAATAAAATAAATGAGCTGCACACATTAAAGAAATGTGTTTACTGATTGCCTAAAGAGGGCACACATTTTACTCTGAGCGGTAACACTACTTGTTGTGACAGCAGCAGCAGGTGCCTTAGTGACACTGACATTAAGAGCAGTAGTCTTAATATTATACTGTCATACTTTCAGTGGCAGTACTAGTAGTGGCAGTAATGGCAGTAGCAGTGATGCCAGTTTCCGCTTTTCAATCCTGGCAAAGGAGTGAGGAGTTTCATTTCAATTTGATTACTGCTATTCAGATTGTTCCATATTGATTGTTGCTAAAGCCAGAGTAATTTGATTATTTCTCTTAGCAAATCGATGCATTGAATTGGCATCATTTATAATTGATGCATCGACGCAATGAATGAATCATTACACATCTACGGAGCAATTCAGAGGTAGTGCTGCTCTAAGTGTTTCACAGTAATTTTGCAAATGTCTGTAGACAGCCTGACAAGCCCAAGCTGCTGCAGCAACACATATCTGACTGCCCATCGTACAGCCTTCTTTTAAACTATTCGTGCCGTAGCTGACTGTTACACAAATTATTCTGTTAAGTACACCTGAGTGCTGCATGTAGTACAGAGTAACCCTGACTCTGAGTACAAATGTGCAAAAGCCAAGAATTTGTATGAATAATGTCATGCTCAAGACATGCACACATGCACAGTAAATTAAGTCTGATCTATGCCTCTGCTTACATTAGGACTGGGTGATATCGCTGAAAAATTTATCATGAGAAAATGTTTCATTTCAGTTCATATCGATAATTATTGATCATTTTTAATGATCTATTTTTAATAAAGCCGAGGAAACAGGTTAAATTAAACTACTTCATTTTGAATATTTTGAATACCAGCTACATTGAATTCAACCACTTTATTTATCAAAGCACCCTGGTAACAGACTTATTAGACTTTACAAAAACCACTGGGGAGCTCACCTGTCCTTTTTTATTAATAATTTCATCATGTCTGCACTCGTTTTCTCACTCTGTGCTGTTCCTGTCATTGTGTCACATGTCCATGGTCTAATTGTACAACACATCTGTTAAATGATTGACTGTTTGTGTGGTACTCGGGGTACGCTCCACAATCAAAGGACATGAGAGGGTGTTTATGAGCCAGGGGATATTCATTGTGTGCTTTCATAGTAGTTTTCATTTAACGCATTTAAGTGAAACTACTGAACATTTTTCTTATTGCCACCGATGAAGTGTCTATTGACAATACCTATTATTATTGCTTTATTTCCCAGGCTGAGCTCTTATACATTCATAGCCCTCCTCCAATGGACCCTTCAGGAACATTCAGTAAAGAGGACCAAGAATGACAAATGATACCACAGTAACCTAACTAATGTAATAAAAGAGCCCTGCAGCAAGCACTACCCTTCTGAAACTAAAAATGGTCAATATCAGTTAAGACTGTGGCAAAGAAGTGTTCATTCAACAGTGTAATGAGTTTTGAGGACATATTTTCTAAAGCTAACCCCGTCTAACCCTGCCTCTTCAAATCAACACAAACTAACCCCTAAAAAATTACCATGCAGTCGAATCGAGAGCACTCTGATAAAGTCTCAACAAACACCTGGATTATAGGTATTATAAATTGTATTTGTTACGAGGTTCTGTTATTGAATTCCACTACACTGGTTTTATTTTCACTGAGCTGCATAATACATATGCAATGATGCAAACATGGACAGGAGGAGATATTCTTATGTAAAAACAGAAACAGAAAGAGCTCTTCAGTAGCTTAATCCTTACATAACTCACTCAGATCATGAAAAAAATATTCAGTTATTCACAATGGAACTCTCGGATAAATTAGATCAATGAAAAAAGTAATAATGAATGGGTATTATCATATTCCCATATTGACAGTATGTAATTAATTTTGCCAATATGATAAAGATTATCATGTTTGTTTTTTTGGGGGGGTGGGGATCAAACTTATGCCAAAAAGAAAACCTTGACAGATAAACAAAACATTCGAGAAGCCCTGCTAGCTCAGGTGCAAAGCTATTTTTTAGTTTTGATAATACCCACTAATGAGCTCGAATTAAATGTTGTGTTGTTTTAACTCTCTTGTAATTTCCCAAGGGACAACAACTACTAGTACAATAACTGTAGATGCTGACATAAGTGTGCAAATAAAAACGCACATGAGGGAATGAGCAGACATGCAAGCAAACACGGAGGAATCTGTAACTGGGGCTACACATCACAATGGTATGTCCGTCTAGTCACAAGCCATGACATTATGTTGTTTACACTCCACCATGCTATAAAACTGAACATACTGTATATCCCATTGTGGACAGCTGTAGGAGTGAAATATTGCAGCTGAAGAGGAACACAAACCAGCAAAGTAGTGGCTATTGTAGCTGAAGCTGAGGCTGAATTATATTGTAGCTACATTCTTTCCTGTGAACAAAAGTCAATGCCCCACAAAAGGAAAGTTCCTTCTTCAATTTACTCAAAGCCATCTCAAGTCAATAATGGGCAGATTATGAATGTGAGTGGTCTTAAAAAAGACCTCCCTGAAGAGAGGAGACTTGAATGAAGGCAGACAATGCACACGCATGGCTGGCTCCATATCTCAGAGGAACAGAGAGCAGTCTGATAGACTTTATCCTTTTCCACTCACTTGATCTATACCGTCTGGCCTTTCAGTCATCCTACCATCTTTTCCATTAAAACAACAACCCTCTTTCTAACTTTCCTTCTCTTCCGGTCCAAAACCCAGCTGCAAACTGGCTACCAATGTGCTAGACTCAGAATTTCACAGGTCAAAGATTTTTCTGGTTATAAAACATAGTTTTGAGTACCTTTTGAGTAATGATTTCTCCGGATCTCTGGCACAGCACCAACCCATTTCTAGGAGACGTTTTTGGAAACAGCTAAAAGGTCTGTGGCTGCAGGCTCCATATAATGAAGTGGTGCATTTAAATGAGAGACAGCTCTGGGACGGGGAGGTACACTTCACTCAGATCAGTAAACACTGAAATAAAGTGGAAGCTAGAGGCTGAAGAAAGGGACGAGAGGAGACAAGGGAAAGAAAGTAGGGGGAAGAAGAAGACAGGACACTGACTGGAGACCGGACCTGCAAACAACCTGCAAATATTGGAGGTTTTTTAAACAGGATAGGAGGTGAAAATGTCAAAGTGTAACAAAGGAAAGATTGCAAAGCAATATTTTGCAGTGGATTTTACAGGATTGCATTAGCAAGAGGACACAGCAGGTGTAACATGCTTCATACCTGTAAGGGAAAAAAAAAGAAGGAAGACAAACTGACAAAAAGAAGCCTTCACTTTAGTCTCATTTTTTAAAATGCCAAGTAGCCTTGAGATCTAAGAAAATGCAATGGTATTGTATTGCCAACAAAAAATGACCCCCCTCTCGCAACACTGGAGTCAATCTACTGGAAATAATATGCTGGCAATTTTCTCCATGGCAACCTAATGCCAGAACAGGCTTTAGATTGGTGTGCCAGCAGGCAGGCAGTCACAAGGGCTTTACAGTATGACTATGAGGCAGTGAGAAGGAGCAGAAGGTTGCACCAAATCCTAAGATAACTAACCATCATACAAACAAATGCCCGCAAATGCACACAGAAAGAGAGAGAAGAGCATGCAGCTGCTACAGAAACAGCAACTGAAAAACGATGCAAGGTTAAATACATTAATCGAGATTTGTGATGCCAGCAGGCAAGTTAACACTCATTAAAGTACTTGATTACTCATTTGAAATTTTAAAGACAAATAATGTCAATAAATTATGAACCAATCCGTTCCAGAAAAATGTTTTTATGTTACAAGTGGATTAAAAAAGCATTATATCTTAGGGCTAAATAAAGGGTGATCCAAAACCATAGCAACTGCCTTATGTTAGTTACCTTGGGTAGAACAAATTTACAACCTTAAATCTTTCACATCATGATTCAAATTCTCTGAAAAGGTCAAAAAGCTGTGGCTGGCAAACTTACTCAAGTTATTACAGAAAAGAGACCTTTTTTTCGAAAAGGCTCTGCAGCTAAGCTATTTTTCAACACACCGAATAAGACTGAAATGACAAAATACATATTTTAACTAAAATGGCCATTCAAGTTCATGGCTGTTTCAATTTCACAAATTCAGATTCAAACTCCATTAAGGGATGTACTTGACTCAAATCACTGTTGACTGTCGAATCAGATTTGGCCGTACAAAACAAATATTTGATGATTTGTTCTTTTTTTTTTAGTTTAGTTTAGTTTAGTTTTTTAGTAATGCACCACACACAATTCTTATGTCAACCTGTATGAGTATGTTTCACCAGCAAGACTTGCGGTCTCTCACTGTAGCGATCCTGTCCACAATATGGTCAGATACTTACAATGACACTCTGAGCAGGTCAGTCACAGAAACAACAAGCTCCACAGTGCACTGAGGTGAAGTGGTTGACAACACGTCACCTGGCCTCAGTTTCTATCACTCTTGTCCAGTTCCACCAATTTGTTTGGTGATTTTTAGACTCAGTTTGTACAGTTTACAGCCTGTCATGCTGTTGCATTTGAATCTTCGCCTTTCAGGGGACAGCCCTAAATATATCTCTAGGCGATAAAAATGGCGATACAAAGCCACAACAACTGTTTTATGTTTGTTACCTTGTATTTAGTTACCTTGTATAGAGCAAATTTACAATCTCAGCTCAATCTTTCAAATCCTCTGAAACGCTGACATTCCTTGCAAATACTTCAAAATGAGGCAGCATCTGGGTGAAAAAGATCCGGCTGGCAAAATAATCAGGCTATTACAGAAAAGAGAACTTTTCTTCAAAATTATCAAGGGATAAAGATATCAACATTTCATACATTTTCCGCTATTGATTCACCAGAAAGGGTTCTGCAGCCAAGCTGTTTTTCAACACACTGTATAAGACTGAAATGACAAAATACAAGTTCAGACTAAAATGACCATTCAAGTTCATAGCCATTTCAATTTCACAAATTCAGTTATGTGGGAAAACACAACAAGCACTATTGATGCTAGTACTGGATTGGTATCGATAAAATGGACTGGGTATTGGTGAGAAATTACTGATTCACATTAAATAATGTCTGTCTAATGACTGTCACCGTTTATCTACAACACAATTTTAGAAAACTTTCCAGAGCAATTTGTCCAAGCTCTATGGACTGAGGAATTGAAGAAGAAAAAAAAGACAGTAGGCAGGGAAAGGGAATAGAGAGTGAGAAAAAAGGAGGACAGAAAGAAAAAAGATGTTTTAAGACTGAAAATAGGGCATCTGGGGACCTTCATCTTGAAATTTGTGGGGTTTTGGATCATGTCATGCAGCTTAATGATGTTTGAAGGAAATGGTACTGCAAGCCCAGAAGTGAATCAGGGCAATGTTTGTCAATCAATCTGTATAAATATTAATGTTTTTAATTAATAATGATGAATACACAAACAGTGTATTACCCAACAAGCTGAAACACACGAAGAGGAATGCTGCATATTGTACATTTGTTAGCTCCACTTAAGCAGAGAGAAAGCACTGCACAAATAGAGTGATTTCCCAGCAGTATTAACACTACAACACGACATATCTATGTATAAGACAGCATTTGTAAACATTATATAATGGGGATGCACAACACTGTATTTTTGCCAATATTCGATGCACTGATATTTTCCAACTGATTTTAATCATTTGCTGACATATTTTTTTCCACCAAATTTCAGAGAATATTAAGCCTGTCCTCTAATGGATGCTGGCTGATGCAGACAAAATACAATACAAAGCAACCATTGCAAATAGCAACTTTGTAATCTGTTTTGGACACTTCAAAAACACCTCCACACTTTTTTTTGTAAGAATGTAGGGACAGGTAAACAAGAATCCCACCTAGGGCGTAACAACCGAGTGGTCTGACACTAAAGGACTATACTGCTTTCTGTAAGTTTCAGTTGGTGGAGGATAAAAAAAATGAAGGTACTCAATAAAGTTGTTAAGAGTTATATGTATGTGAATGTTTATTTATTTTAACGTATTCCATTTAAGTTGATCAGATATAAAGATACTGAGGTTGAGCTTGCGGGTTTTTGTTGAATATACTGAACAATCTAAATAAAAATTAAAATTAAATAAATAAAAATCCTCTACACCGTATAACTAAAGCAGCATCTTATCGGTCTGTAATATCAGCAGAAATGTTCATTTCAGGACATTATGTCATTTTAAAGCCTGTATCGGCTAATAGTGATGACGTGTCAATATTACTGTGCATTCCTTTAACATAATGATATAATCACCCCATACCAGTTTGCCAGTTTATTATCACAGATGACACAAACCAAGGTTTTGTTCAGTCATCTTTGCTTACCTTGTCCAAGACCATAGGTGTACTATTAAGAACTGGATACCAGACACAAAGATAGTGCCTGTTCAGTCCATTGAGAATTGCTCACCTGGCACATACACCCAAAAAGTTTATTAGCTTCCGGGTTTACTTCTGCGTTATGTGACCCACTAAATAGATGCAGATGTGTTTTCTCCTGCTGGCCCTGCTTAAAGGATCCTGCTTGGCTCACAGACTTTGACAGGTTGTTTTCACTTTTCTCAGCTTTAGGAAAGTTTTACAAATATAAAACCTCCACGGATAAAAAAAACAACCTCACAATAGAAAGAGTCATAATTGAGCTTTTTTGCTGTTCAAGGTGTTCTGTCAACAGTTTTACAGATGCCTCTTTTATAATGGTAGCTTATCGGAAAAAATGTTTTTTGGGCTGCAGGGAATTTTTTTGCTGCAATACCAGGAGTAGCCACTGAGAAAAAATGGAAGCAAGGTTCAATGGCAATGCCCTCTTAAGTTCTATTATATTTTTGAGTCCAAGATGTCCTCCGACTTTTTCACAGTTCTGTTGATTTTGTCAGAATTTTTGTCAGAATCCATTTTGGTGACTACTATTTAGTAAATACTAATACAAAAGGTTCATTTTAACAGCCTTGAACACCATGCTTGAAGTTTGAATATGAGTGCCTGTGCACATTGGGGATCAGACAGTGTGACACTGATCAGTTCTGCTTGATATATAAAACAAGAGAATGTTTACTCCTTCAAAGTGAATATTCATAGTCATGACAAAATGTTTACCTATGACAAAATAAAGAAAGAACAAAAAGACAGATAACTCATTCTTTAAATGACTTGTGATAAAGCTTGGGATTCTGCTGAGAGGGAATCTTACTCTCTTATAATAATAATCTCCTGGTACCATTATAATATATTAGCACCTCCACAGACTCTTTCTATGGAGTTTCGTTAGTGCCAACGGCAAGACTTCACAGCTTTTATTCAGAGAGACACTCCTTATTTTCTCTTCAAAGTCCTGTGGGAAATAGAAGACAGCAAATACTGCAGGTGCAGTCATTGCCTGTCTGTGTGCTGCAGAACAGTGTAGTATGGGTTTACGAGTGAAACTAGAGAGCTGAATGTGAGGATCTCAGAACGGGTATGCACTGGAGAGAAAACAACGCGCAGAGATGAAGATTGAGGACTAGAGACACTTTTGATGTTCCTTTTTAATAAACTATTACCTTAAAATGAGGACAAAAACACGAGCAAGCCAAATAAATGAAGTGCCACACACACAAGGAAGAACACAAATGCCTCCGGTTTGCACTCTTGGCAAATGGAACCAAGATAAAAGCAATGACGCTATCTGATATAATCAGCCTGACAAGAGCTTGCTTCACAAATTACATTTGAATATAAAATAATCAAACTCTCTTCACCCACGGGGCGAACTGCCCATGTACAATGTTAAAAGCATGTGTCATTTCTTAGGAAATAAAACATTAACTCAATCCTGATGTGCTGTGACCATCTCACACAACCAGCAGATAAACAGGCCAGAGAGAGAGAAAGGAAAGGAATGAGAGCATGGTGTATATCATGTATTTATTTTGTTACATTTCATGCCAATACAGCTCATTTGAATTGAATTGAGAGGCAGCGAGAGAGAGAGAATTGGCCGGTGGGCCGGTGCATCACACAGTTGGCAGGGTATCATGTGCAGAGTAATGGACAATGGCCTTGGAGCGCATTACATCCTACCTAGCACAGGGCGGGTATGTGTTTGTGTGTGTTTGGGGGCTGTGATGGTGTGAAATTGGAAAACAGCACTCGCAAAAACCGAGAAATTGCAGGAGGAATATTGGATTTTGAAGGAATATTACAGCACTATCAGCTGACACAAGGTGACTGCAGTCAAACATTTGCTCAATACCTGGAAATGACCTGTTACCTCGTTGGAGTGTTGCCTTCCTGCGGCTTCTGAAGAGGGCCACAGCCGCTGGAACAGATGGCGGCAAGTTGGATAACAAAACCTGCTTGTTGTTTATTTCAGATTACACTATAGCCACGTTTTGAGTAAATTAGCTATAAATAGAATGAGACCAAGAGACCCAGATGGAGAGATGTACTAGTGAGAGAGATAGAGAGACACAAAGGCATGGAGAGCTCTCTGGCATTAGACGTCTTTTCCACAGAGCGGGGTGATTCAGTCTGTCAACGCCCACAGAGCCTGCCCATCCTCATAAAAACAATGATTCTGACTCGGTTCACCAGGAAGACAACATGACATTTAGCTCTAAAACCTGGTCTGGCACTCCCACGCAGACACAAAAGCATTATTGGAAAAAATACAACTGAACCGATTACAGAGAAACAGATATAACAACCCTTTGTGACAACTTGTAAAATGCCGATGCACGCTAGGAAGTCTTGATGACATTTACACTTAAACCCTGGTGTTGAACGCATGGTGTGCGCACACACTAGAGATCCTTTCTTCCCCTCACACTCACTCGAAGAAAATTAAGCTGAAGCATAATGAGTGAATCTGCAAATACATTAAGACACACCACGACAATACGGCATTTCTGAGCACCACGGTGAACATATAATCAGTTACGTGATGATCCCATAATCACATTAGAGATCAAAATCCCATTACCACCTGATAATACATCAGCCTGCTTGCTCCCTTCAAGTGCCCGTAGAGCAACCACGAAGGATGGTGGAAAGATGACTAAGTCCTTTCCACTCTAAGCCCACAACCCTACAAAAAGCCTTGCCTAACCCGTACCCTCACATAACCTACACTGTGCTGTCAGAGCACACAGGCACTGCAAATACTGTAGATCATCCCTCTCTCATAGCACCCACTCAGGGACTAGAGACTAAAATAAAACTTATTTGGGTGCCTCTGTGAAACAATGACTGAAGATGTACTCCCACAAAATCTAATTCCAGACAGCGGATAATACTAAATTTCACCCTTCCAGTCATGCAGCGCTCATGCTTTTCGGCCCGTAATACTCCATTAGCCATCTTCCCTTTTTTTTTTTTTTTTGCTGTCTCCCACACGTCCTCACAGCCATCCTGCTATCACCACATGTCTCACTTCTACCCTCTTTTCCGATGGGAAATTGTCAATTATCTCAATTCTTTCTACCTTCTTCTCCACTCTCCTTTTATTATCTGTCTCCACCTTGCAGACACCTATATCCACTGTTGAAATATCTGCCTCTCACATCAAAACGGCAAAGAGAAGCTCCGCTATACCATTTCTTCAGATTAAAAAATATCTGTAAAAGAGACAGACATCTTGTGGGATGTGGTGTCACATACCCAGAAGCACAGGGAAGTACTGTTGCTTTGCTGGGATGGAATAAATGACTGGGTTGTTTTTAGGTCCCACCTTGTGAAATGGGGCTACAACTCCTCTTTCACGCTCCAGGGCCTGAGTGGTTTAATGTCACATGGACTAAAATGACAAGCTGCCATATGGCATCAGAGATTCAGTAACAGACAGCTGTGACAGGACTTGTTTCTGTGACAATGGCTGTTTACACTGCAAGCCATAGGTGGTAGGACTGATTTGAATGGCCTCACAGACATCCAGGATGTCAAGGGCTACTTTAACTTCACATGAATTCCATTAGGATGGTTCACACTGAGGTCATACTGCAAAAAATTCAGACCTGTATCTATCTAACGAAGGACCACATATGAAAATGGCCCAAATCTGATTTGAAAAGATTAGATTCCATGTGATTTGTGCTGTTCACACTGCCATGAAAAAACAGAAATGAGTCACAAAGAAGCAAAAGAAATCTGATTTGGGTCACTTTTGCCTACAGTGTGAACATAGCTCGTGTCTAGCTCTACTCCTTTGACTAGGGCGGGGTATCATTTTATACATTTTATGCATTTATTTTTATCAGACGTCACAGGCGTGTAGTACAGCCACACTTTCAAATGTTTCATTGGCATCTTGGCACGATGAACTGCCAAGTCTGTCCAACTATGCTCAGTTTCACTTTTACTAGATCTAGATACATCCAGCTGCCATCTGGAAAGGAGATAGACAAGTGTTCGCTGCCATGCCACCAGACTACAGAGCAGCTTCTTGCCTCAGGCTGTGAGACTGCTTTATTCATTCTCAGCATTCCTCCATCTAATCTAAAATAGTTGTAAATATCTCTTCTACTAATCTACTGCATATCAATTTTAGATTTTTTTTTATTAGTAGCAAAGAGAAATACATTTAAATCTTGCTATGCAACCTTGTTTTACAATGATAAATAGATCAATCTGGCTTGCAATCTTGTAAAAAGGATCAAATGAAGGTATTGTTTGACTGGAGGCTTCAATACTACTTGGTACTGGGTTAGTTTAGTTGATACCTTAAACATACAATGCATAACTTCTGCCACTAGGGGTCTCTCTCTCTAACATTAAAAGAATAACAAAAGACAGTTCGATGGGGGGCGGCAGGGTCCCTCTGTGTGGAGTTTGCATGTTCTCCTCTTGTCCGCGTGGGTTCTCTCCGGGTACTCTGACTTCTTCCCACAGTCCAAAGACATGCAGCATAATAGGTTAATTGGTGACTCTAAATTGCCAGTAGGTGTGAATTTGAGAGTGAGTGGCCGCCTCTATGTGTCAGCCCTGTGATGAGCTGGTGACTTGTCCAGGGCGTACCCCGCCTCTCGCCCAATGTCAGCTGGGATAGGCTCCAGCCCCCCTGCGACCATCATGGATAAGCGGTTACAGAAGATGAATGAATGAATAGTTTGATGGCATCAAAGTGCAGGATCATGAATGTTGTTATCTTCACTGTTTAACAATCACCATAGCTGATGAAAATCTATCTGACATTACATAGGCAGAGGTCATTTTCATAGACAAGGGAATACTGAAATTTTATTCATGTTACATTTAGTCATGTTAGCCGACTTCCTTCCTTGTTCTCTGACGTATCTTGTGTTTTCCCAAAGTTACAGCAACTAGCTTACAAGAGCTAGCAGGAAACGTACCATTACCTTGAATAGATTAGAGATAGTGTCAGTACACAACCCAACATAATATATAACATACTGTATGTCTAACATTTTTAGACATTTTAGTGTGGGAATGTCACATGTTATAGCTTTAAAGGTATCGAGTCACACAGAGTCCTGCCTTTAATAAAATCACTATTTAACCGAGAGGAAAAAATAAAACTATACATCTCCCCATTAATCAAGTTGTTGAATGGAGGGAATAGAGGCTGTAGATGTATTTGTAGCCGGGTGGAATGAAGGGAAGGAGAGATAAACAGGAGAAAGAAAGCCATAAAAGTTTTTTCGGGAAAGTGATCACATAAGGGGAATATTAAAGGAAGAAGAATTGCCTCGTTCAGTGGAAGGGAGACTTTTTTCTTGGTTTTTTCTTGCATTATGTCCCTGAGTGAATATCTAGAATATGTATGTGTTTTCTGTGAGCAGAATATTGAATATTTCATTTTACCCAATTTACTAAGACTAGCGATTGATTCACTTTCAAGAATTCACAGAAAGCAATTAGGAGTAAAAGTCTGTTAGGGGCCATTACACCTAATGTACGCTTTCTTTCACTGTGCAGCACAATAGTTTTAGCCTGTTGGAACAACTGCAGCAATCCAAATCAATACTAAATGAACTCCAGAGTCAACCTCAATTCAGGTCCCTTAGACAAGCTCTATGTTAAGTCACATGGATACAATTTAATATGATGGGGTGGATGATAAATAGCATTTAATAATGACACACATCTAATCCTGTCCAGTTTGTTGTAAACTCATGTGACAACTGTTCACTCTGATAACAGGGAGTCTAAAAGCATCTGGCTTTGCACTCAAGACAAAGCTCAATCCTTGACAAAATAAAGCAAGCAAAGATAAGCCTGAATTAATTTTGCAAACCTCTCTTTCAGAAAATCCTCTTTATTTGAGGTGGGGAGAAGTGGGGTGGGAATATGCAGAACCTCCTACGCATATTCCTAAGAAGTAATCCAGAAGGCTGTTCACTGGCGTGTGCAGCACTCAGGCAGCTCCACAAAGACGCATGCAAATGAAGTTAAGTCTCAAGTGGAGCAACAGGGGAAGAGGGGACCAAACAGCGACTCACTGTCAACTGCTGAGCACAAATATGGAAAAGCTTAGCCTTAGAAGCATTTTGCTATTCGAGGGACCTAACACACCCCTGAAAGAACAACAAGTCACTACTACTTCTCCACCCTCTCCTTCACCTCTTCTGACAATTGTTTTTCTTTCTCCTATCTGTAAACTGTGTGACACAGACATACAATTAAAATGACTTGCCAATGCCAAAAATACAAGCTAAAGTGGAAGCAATAAAATTGAACAACCTACTTCGTAATTAAATATAACAACCTTCTTGGAGACCCTGAAATAACTGCCTTATTATTTGTGTCTATTCCTAACACTACTCAGTAAACACAACTGTCTGCCAGTGTGTTAGGAAGTCATGCATGCCCCACTTTAAGCTGCAAGAAGTGGAGGAGGCCACACTTTTGCAATCCGATGCACAAACAGGATTGCCTGGAGGTGTCATGTCAGGCTCTCTGATGCTTGGCTTTGATGTACAACAGTTTCATAACATTGATATTCACCTACAAGCCACAGATGTGTAAGGATACCATCTCACATGGAGTGGTATAGATCGTTATTAAGTCCAAGAGACACCTCTTCACTGTGTATATACTCATGCATTCACACACCACGCACAGGATACTGTAAATAGAACTTAAACTGCTTGGACAGCAGAGGAAATGGAACTGCCCTTGTCCTAATATATATACTAGGGTTGGGCGAATGTAACAGCTATCAGGAATTGTCCATTGCCAGTTGTTTTTTGGAGCAATTTTTGTCACTTTATTTAGCTAATTTAATGGTTTGCGTAAGCGACAGCCGCTGCTCAGTGATGCACTTCCATTCAGCAGCACAGTGCACACTCACTAGGCTGGAGGACAAAGTGAGAGGAAAACAGCTTGTAGAGTAAGCCTGCAACTATTGATTATCAATAGATCTGTCAATTATGCCCTTAATTAATTGATTAGTTGTTTCATCTATAAAATGGCAGATAAGGGTGAAAAATGTTTCTCAAAGCCCAAAATAATGTCCTCAAATGTCTTGTTTTGTCGACAACCCAAGCAAATTAAGTTTATTGTCACAGAGGAGTAAAGAAAACAGAACATATCCACATTTAAGAAGCTGAAATTAAAGAATTTTGACTTTTTTCTCTGATTAGGATGATTAATCAATCATCAAAATAGTTGGTAACAAATTTGGGGAATTGTTTCAATTGCTGGATGCAATAATTAATTATTGAGTGTGGTCTAGACCTACTCTATATGTTAAGTGTCTTGAGACAACTTTGTTGTGAATTGGCGCTATATAAATAAAATTGACTTGACTTGACTTGACTTAATTTAATATTTTTTTGTGATTAAATTTGTATTAATTATAAAAGAAATACATGCATACAGACAGACAGACACAAACTTCATGGGACACAAACCAACATATCTTCCCACCCCACACGACTACTCCTGCCTACAACAGACTAACATGCCTACAATAGAATTTATCCTCTCAACAGCATTAACTAAAGCATTTCTATTATATGGTTTTGTACCATGTGACCTTACAACACATTGGTCCATGTACTGTAGAGAGTATCCGTAAAAGAGAGAAAGCACTGTTGTCTCTGCAAAGAATGCATGATGCCCATGTAGCATTTTTTTGGCTGCTGTCAGGCCCGCCAGCCATACCTGTCGTTGCTGAAGTGTAAGGATTTTTTTCTTTTAAAAGGTTATTTGGGCTTTATTGCCTTTATTTGATAGGACAGGGAAATGGGTGAGAGGGAGGGGGAAAGACATGCAGAAAGACATGACCCTTACAGCTAAATTCCACCAGGCGCGGCTGCGTCAGGTTACGGCTGCACCACATCAGCTGGAGCTGATCGCAGCCATTCTACACAATACTTGTGATTCCACCAGCAGCGCCTTTGGCGCGTCCCAGGAGCGGCTCTCTGTTCCGTTCCGCTTCAAATACATGCCGAGTCCATTTTTGACAGATGCTGTGTCAATTAGCACAGAGCAGATCGAACGAGGAGGAAGACGGACACAGAAAAAGCAAGGAGAATCCAGTTAATTTTTAAAACAAATGACCCCATGCAGACTCACAATCCTAAAGACAGACAGAAAAGAAACTATTTAACCATGTAGCCTGCTCGGTAAAAGCACAAAGAGCAAGGAAAGGGGACCTAATCAACAAAATCTGAGCAAGTAAACATAATCAGGTGGGCAAAACACTCCGTTGCTGAAATGCTACTGAAACGCTGCTGGTGGGGCTTGCAGCCATGCGGAGGATGAATTAGAACCAAGGCACAGACATATCGTGCTTGGTGGAATCAACTGGTTAACCTCTTTAGAAGGGGTGTGCACTCTACCAGCTGAGCTATCAGGGCACCGAAAGTGTAGGTTTTAATGACCAATCATCATTCAACAAGAAAACCAATGGGAAGCAACTTTGACTAATTAAATAGTTAACAACTAATTGATTAATTGTTGAAATTCTACTAGAGAGCCAGACTATTTTCCCACCTAACTTGCATTTATGGATTTATTTTAACCAAACCACAGTTGGTGATTGTTATAAGAGTGGCAAGACTAACCGAGATGGTTTTGGTGAATTTTATTTTGTTTCTGTCTGTGGAATTTGAATGAAGTATGTTTTACGACATTAACAAGGCAATTAAAGTTCATCTTAGTTTGGTAAAAGAGAGAACAGGTGCAAGAATATTTCCTTGCTTCACTTCTGACAGAACTCCCAGCTCACCCACATCTTGCTACTGTGATGACTGGTTGTAAAATTTTAAGGTATCACCCAACCCTAATATATACCTTGTGATTTAAACTGCTATCCTAATATAAAGAATAAAAAAGAGAACTTACATTGCCGTGGTTGATGAAACCATGTTCCCTGGCGATGCGGTCAGCCTCCTCTGGCCCCCCCTTGATCTGGACAGCCCAGGTATTGGTGTAGACCTCTGCAGCATCAATCCACTTCTGTTCTGCTGTCAGGAGGACAAGGACTGTCCATAAGTGCAGCAGGGCCACCCTGGCATCCATGAAAAGGAGAACACTTCACAGGGCCGTCTATCCGTCCGTCTGGCACTGCTTCCCAGGCAGAGTGGGGCTGCTCCACCTTACAGCAGCAAAGTAGAACAGTGGCCTAGAGATGAGAGGACAGAGCCAGCTATAAACACAAACATGGCCTTCTTAAGTGGGTCACTCTTGGGCCTGAATTACCTACTGCAGATACCATTCGGAAGACAAAGCCAAAACTGCAGCAAAAATAAACAGCACTCCCACAGACCTTTATCATGCATCATACTTAGCTCACTGTCAACTGTCAAACCAGGAGGAAAAAATATCTTCATAATGTGCAAAGCATAAATATTAGGTCAAAACAGACAAGGGCTCTGCCAAAAACAGAATTGTTTTTCAATCCTCCCTCATCTTTTTTCAGACCTGAAATGGTAATATATGATAATGATATACAGTAGGCATGTTGCTGCAATAGAGGACGAGCTAGAAGCAAACCAGTACACAGCTACTTGTGGCAAGACATCTGAGGAAGAGGACATCTAGATGCTCACTCAGACACTGCTGTTAATTTTAGCATATTCCAAAATTTAAATTCTGCCAGCTACTTATTAGGTCTGTGAAGGTACTGTACGACATATTTTAATTGAAGAGTAAAATAACAAGCGTAATAAAAAAGGGCCATTATTTGAGCATGTGTTCAAACGAAGATTTTCTCACTGGGACATTCTGTTGGCTTTTGATTTGTAGCTCTTTGAGTCGTACGAAAGGAGCCCGTAAGTCACACATAAAAGGGGAAGCTTTGTGGTGAGTTAACTGACTCTGAGTGAGCAGAAAGATGATAAGGCATGTGAATCTGCTAAGTATATCTGTTCATCCTAAGAAAGATGAAGAGGAGGGAGGTGATGCAGGTCTAAATGGATGTCCAGTCCCACTGCTGATCCCACCAACATGGTATCAAACTACTATTCGGTGTGTTAATCCCTGCTACACCATAAACCGATGTGAAAGGAAGTAGAAATAACTTTAAGCATCCAATCTAAGTCTTTTTGAATTGAAGAAATTAAGCCTGGTGTGTTCACTTCTGACTTTTTGTATTTCTTTCTGGGAGAAAGAGTTTTCAATATATACCTTCTTAGCAGGTGCAGAAAGGAAAGTAGGATGAAGGAGAATAGCTGAGCACATGGACTGGTTGTTCTTTTCATCGTCATGGCAGGATGTTCAAGTCGGTATTTTTTTAACCTGGCAATGAACATAACATACCTTAGTGAGGTGTTGGGCCATAAAAGGCTCTAGAACAACAATGTCCATGTGCATTGGCAAAGACTCAAAATCTGATGGATGGCGCTGTCTACCATAGTTATTCAATTCTGCTGAGATTTAGTGACTGCCAAGCAGGGCTGCACAATGAATCGAAATATTATCGAAATTGCAATATGGCCAAATGCAATATCCAACTCGCAGAAGCTGCAATTTTTTGATAAAGGGAAAAAAAGCACCATAATGAAGCACTCTAGTGCCACAGAGTTGCCCTGGCCTACAAATCTTGTTCTCCAGGTGTAAAAAAAATTTTTTGTTTGGTACAGACCTCAACAAATCATCATTAAAAAAAATTTCAGTGAAAATGAAAGTTATGCAAATATGATCATTACCGCTAGAGTTGTCACAGTATCAGAATTTTAAAATTTGATACAGTACTAGTATATTAAAAGTAAGATACTCGATACCTCTTTTGATACTATCGCAACTTTTTTTTTAAACGTCCCATGCACACAAAAAGGGTAATTCTTTTTACCTTGTTTTTAATTTTAACCTGCACACAGTGCTCGTGCACAAAGGTCACTGAACACTGTCCAGTTTTGCTCCTCTGCAAGCCAAATGTCAGGCAGGACAATAAAGAATGAACTGATGTCTTAAACGACCACTTTTTTGTAGTTTCCGTACTTTCAGTATAGTATTCTGTTGTTTTTAAACATGCGGTATTGAAAAAGTATCAATAAGTAAATACTTTTGAAAACCTTAATTCCCACCAATCATGAATCACATTGCAATATTTGTCAAAATAATCGCAATATGATTTTTTTTAAAAACCCTACTATGCAGCCCTAACACCAAGCCCCCACAGCAGATATCATCTAGTGCCACCAACAGTCCAAAATATGAACCTTTACACAAGAAATGCTGTGGATATTCCTAATGTTTGATCACCTTCCCTCTCCACTGCTACCACAAACACCAGGCAAAAGTTAGGCCTTAATATGTCAGTACCCTTGATCCATTTATTTTGAAAAACCAGTGAAATTTTCACCTGCTCTAACCTTACGTTCTACTGTCTGCTGTGCTCACAAGACATCTCACGATCTAGTAGTCAGACTGTCATAATCAGCTCAGCTCAGCTCAGTGGTTTTAGGTTCCCAATGAGATAAAAAA
>JAJHUR010076406.1:0-14842 GCA_027495735.1 Lutjanus campechanus | reverse complement strand
ACACACACACACACACACACACGACCACATGACCACACACACTTTTCTCAGTACAGTATTTGTGGGGACTTTCCACTGATTCTGTCGACATTTATTCCCCTACATTTGTGTGATTCTTGTGTTTCTGAACTTTGTCTGGTGATAAGAGGTCACTGCTGTAAAGTGATCTGATGAATAATGCAATGGAGTCTTCAGTGAGGTCACAGACTGACAGCGGCTTTCACATTCCCCATAAAAACAAGCACAGACTTTTTCATTTTGGAGAGACAGTGACTGAGAAAGTTTGGTGTTCTTTTCATCATATCAAATGATTCATTTTTTCCTCCAGTTCCTGCCAGCGGTGCTCCTTTTCTAAGACCAGCCGCAGACAGAGAATGCCCGGTCTGAAATTGGGTTCACGGTTGTTTGAACTCGGCAAGTCGAACTCTGGAGTCCAAACTCATGAAGACAGAAGGATGCAGGACATTCAGTTTACAACTGGGGCAACGTTTTTGCCTGCCCGTTCTCGCTCCCAAGAGGTTGAATACAGCAGCTTGGTCAGTCCCCTCTGCTTCAAACCACGATGCTGTAGGTACATCTCGAGCATAGTATCTGGACATGCACCTCTACCACAATGTTATGTGTCAATAAAGTCAGGTGACATAGTATAAAGAGCGAGAAAGTCTGTGTTTTGAGGAGGTGGGGTGGACCAAACAAACACAAGACCTTCAGTGAGTGATTTTCCTGCTGGTTATGTTGGGGTATTCCAGTTTGGGATGCAAATGTACCCGAGCCTGTGGTGAACTTAGCATTAGCTTTATGAACATGTGATCGAAAGGATGAATTATAGGTGTCAGGAATTAATTGTGGCGCCCTCCCAAGCAATGTCCACTGACTACCTGCCTGGGTTCAGTCTCCTCTACGATTGCTGTGATCGCACATCTTCGAAAAACTTTCTGTTCTTTCTCTTCATGGCTGTTCCTGTCTTATATAAAGAGAAATGACTGATTTGAAGGCAGGTGCACTCAATTTAAAGTTAATTTGAGATTTTATAGATCACAGGTGTGGAAGTTACAAATGGGCTTCTAAGAACCTGCATAATCAAGGTTTTTTATGCTCAGTTTCCTTTTATGAATTGACCGTAAGCCATATTTGCCAGCCTTGAGACCTCAAAAACAGGAAGGATTTTGAAAAATTTGATCTTCCTCTGTTTCCAGTGACCTTAAAAGAAGCAAAATAACTCAAGAAAGCAATGTAACTTTTTTTTTGGAAATTGTGGCCTGCAGATGACAAAAACCCCTTTCCTTTAAAACTTTGCATTAGAAGGGGAAAAAAAGGATGTGAAAATTGCTCATAAATCGGGAGAAATATGGGAGAATTGTGACCTTGTGATCTTAAGACCAAGTTCAAATATAAATCTAATAACATTTATATAAATGAAGCCCCTGGTTTCAAAGTAACCTTGATAAAATAGAGTTGGAAGACTGCCAGGGATTTGAACTGTACTTTGGACTTTGTCTTTGCGGACATGTGAAATATTATCAACCATGGCCAAAGTGCTTTTCCAAAAATACACAACTTATGTGAAAAGCTGGCCAGCTTTCCAGCTTGCCGTTTTGTTCTTGTTCATTGAGACCTTGAAGGCACCAGGAAACAATTGCCTTTTAAAATGGCTATTGTGCCAGATTAGGTTATCTTACACACCTTTTAGGCCTGATACAAAAATGTGAACTGTATCTGGATACATTATCCAGATTGTTCAGTATCCGGATTTCGTTTACACCTGATCCGAGATCCAAACACAATGCAAGCCAGACTACCGCCAGATGTGTCAGGCAGATCCAATCACATTCCGATCACGTACACCTTGCATTGACATTGTTTTTCCTTATCTGAATAATGTATCCAGATACAGATCACATTTTAGTACCAGGTGTAAATGGGCTGATAGAGGCAGAAATCTTTCTCTGGACCCGGCAGAGAGGCATGGCAGACACATTAGACTCTGATCAATCATAGTTTCTTTCATGACTTGCATAAATCAATGATGTATGTATGAGCAAGTGCAAAACTGTAGCAGAATTAACACAGATGCCAATGAAAGTATATTATTTAAAGAGGTAAACTTGCGTCTACCTAGACGACATTTTCCCAAACCAGTTTGCAGCACACTCACATTACACGTTTAAATAGTGACACTGCAAACTGCATTCCCTCCGGTTTCACTCATCAAACAGGCTGAAAAAGTTGTGTAGTCTAATGAGAAGTCCCTGAATGTGTGCGCTGATATGGAAAACTCAACTCTGACACAATGAAGACAGAATTAAAGCAGAAAGTTTGACAAAGGAAACGTCAGTTGCTTGTTTACTGCGATGGATGCTCTCCCTATGGAAGCTGGGGTTTTTTTTTCCTACTTTACAATAATGAATGACAGCAAATGGCTTCTTCTGAAGGCAGGACGACAAGCCCTCATATCTTCGACTGTGCTGTCTGTACACAACCACACACTTAATCCCGCGTAGACCCAGGAAGAAATTCGAACTGGCAAAATGTCCTCATTGTGGAACTCTCCAGCTCAGACTGGTTCTCACAAGGATAGAAGCACAAGAACTCACAAATAAAGGAAAGCAAAGCCCTCCCTGACATTTGATCCTACCTTCCATCTCTCCAACTTCTTGCTTTAACTCCCTCGCTGCCTCCCAGTGTAATGCACTGCTGTTACTTAACTCCTTGTGTGTGTATGTGTGAGAGAGAGAGGGTGAGAGTGGTGTATAATCTTGAATATAGCTGGCCCAGTAGGGAGTCTGCAGCAGAGTCAAGCTGGCACTTATTAAAAAGCAAAGCAGCTAACGGAGGCAGAGCCAAAATACCTGTAGCCTTAGTGTGCTAACAAAAAAAAACACAGTTGTGTCTCTTTGTCTTTCATCCCGCTTCCTCTTTTTAGTCCTACACTACAGTAGCTGTATTCTAACTTTAGATCAATATCTTGGTTTGCTTTTATGTAGAGACTAGAGTAGGCTTTTACTGAATATTGAAATCACTGCCAATCTTTATTTGTCAGTATGATTCCTCTTTCCAAACTACAGCTACATCAAAAGGGAGCAGCAGTGCTCCTTAAATTCACATTCAACCACGCTGCATTAGCAAAATATGCTCTCAGGAAAATATTACCACATTTCATAGAGTTTAAAAGGTCATCTTAACCCCCTGCCGCGGCAGCGTTAGCAGTCCCAAAGATGTCATTTCTTGAAGCAAAGTTATTCATTTTGATCTATTTTTTAAATAAGTGAGAGAAAATAACTATTTAAAATTCAGTTTATGGGTTTATTAATTTTACAGCTGCTTTAGGCTGTTTCATTACAGATCAAAAAGGTCAAGTACATTTTAAAATTCATCAATAAACTGTAGGCTACAACAAACAACCAAACAACAACGCATTAATTAACATGTTTAAATAATTTAATTATTGTAGAAAAACAGGGAATTTTGAAGAATGTGTTGTTTTGTTTTGTTTTTTACTGGAACATGGCGTGAATTTTGAGCATCACGTTATTAAGCAGTTTCTGTGAAGAGTAAAAATGACTCCTCCACTCAGACGTTTGAGGTATAAATGATTGTTTTTTTCCCCCTTTAATTTCACATATAGATACAGAGAGATACTTGCAGTGGTCACATGGGGGGTCCAAAGAAATGTGGCCCAGAATGTTAATCTGGACCTGACTGTTAAACAAAGTCAAGTTACAGGTTAGTCATTACCAGAGGTGGGATGGAGTCATTGTTTCGCAAGTCACAACTAAGTCTTAAGTCTTCGTACTCAAGTCCTAAATCAAGACAGGCAAGTCCTAAGTCATGTCCCAAGTCCTAAATCTTGAGTTTAGAGTCCTAAACAAGTCATAATGTAACAGTGAGTTTCTAGTCTCCTGGTTGATGAATAAAGTTACTGTTAATCTAACGTTAGCTAAGCATTCGTTTGCTAACTCCTAATGTTAGCCATGATTTATTAATTTTTTTAATTTAAATTCAAGGGCTCTATCTTCAGCCAGGTGTGAAGTGGTGTAAGTGGTGGATTTCAGCATCTCAATTTGCTCCCTTAATTGCCCGAACCCATCGTTTAAATAGGAATCCCGGCTCTTAAAGGGAAAGGGAGATGACACTCCTAACAAAGTATGAGGCTGTTACGTCTACATCTGTAATGTTCA
This sequence comes from Lutjanus campechanus, assembly GCA_027495735.1. NCBI lineage: Eukaryota > Metazoa > Chordata > Actinopteri > Lutjaniformes > Lutjanidae > Lutjanus > Lutjanus campechanus. The sequence goes on along the minus strand of JAJHUR010076406.1, from coordinate 10,664 downwards.
ACCCGTACATTTTCCATTTTACTCACGATTTGTACGAGAACAAAATAACATTTGGTATCACTTTTTTTTCCAGCTGCAGCTCAGTAACGTAGTGTTAGTTTCATTAGTTATTTCTTCTCCTGCAGGTTGACTGGATGCTGTTAGATTGTTTCAAACAAAGTGGATTTGAGGGATTAAGTATTGACTTGCTGAAAATGAAGACCGCTGACAATTCAGGAAATGAAGGGAAATTAATTGATTCGTGGCTTCCCCCGCTAGGGGGAAGGTATCAAGTATTTTCAAGTCCAAGTGAAGTTACGAGTCATTGGTGTTAAAGTCAAAGTTGAGCTGCAAGTCCTTTTGATTTTGTCTAAAGTCTAAAGTCATCAAATTTATGACTTATTGTAAATGTCTGTGTGATTTTGAAGGAGGGTTTTCTGGTTTCACTCCGTCTCTCTCTGTCACACTGAATAACAGCAAGGAAACAAAATGGCCGCTCTGTCGAAGTATCAGAGTGCTGGAAATCAGCGACTTTGCTCCAGATCTGGAGGCATCAGTATCGGCCTTCAAACAGCCCAATCAGCCGCTCCCTGTGCTCTCTCTCTCGCTCTCTCTCCCTCTCCCCCGCCCACAAACATCTCTCTTTACCTCTCTCTCTCTCTGTTCCGCTGGAGCTCTCTCACTCAATCTCTGTCTCCCTCCAGCTTCTCTCCACCCACTCTCTCCCTCGTTTCATCTCTCCCTCACACACTCAGAGCCTCCCTCCATCCCTCCATCCACCCCTCTGTCCTCAAACTAATTGAGGCAGGTGGCCTCTTTTATTCCCTCTCTCCAAACCTCTCAGCGCTGCAGTTGCCAGGCATCTCCATTACATTGTGTGTGTGTGTGTGTGCGCGTGCACGCACGTTTATCTGTGATTCTTCTTTTGTATTGAATTTGAATCTGCTGCTGTGGAAGGAGTCTTCATGCAAGTTGTGTGTGTGTGCACATGTGTGTGTGTGTGTGTGTGTGTGTGCATGTGTGTGTGTAAGTGAGTCAATGAACATGAAAGTGAAATCCTAATGGCTCTTTTCTCTTGCAGCAGTGGCCTCTCCAAACGCCACTCTTTGGGCCTCAACATGCAATTAATCAATTCAGCTTGGTAAGAGGATCTATTTATACCTCCACACACACACACACACACACACACACACACACACACACACACACACTCCTGACGAACTGTCTAATGGTAGCTCTCGCACACAGTTGGGAACATGGCACCCTGCCGGGGCGGGGAGGGGACAGAGCGAGACAGATAGAGAGACATAAACAGAGACATGCAGGCAGAGGGAGAGAGAGGCAGAGATGTAAGCACAATGGATTCTGTCAATTAAAGACGAGTCATTGTTTGGCTGACAAAGTTAACAGTCCCATAAATGGCTCCCATCAAGCACTGATGCATCTCACCAACCAGTCAGAGAGAACAAAAGCAGCGAGCCGCTGCACCAGCCGCCGCTTCATTTAGTTTGTGTCTCTCTGTCCTGAAGGTTCCCTCCGTCAGGCTCCAATCACATCGGAGCCTTCAGCAGCAGTCCATTTCCTGGAAAAAGCAAAGAAAGGCTGTGAGATCAAGATCCAGTTCACATGACAATTATACTATAGCTCTGCTGTATATATGCATACGTTCCAACCCAACTTTCCCTATTTTCCTGGGAGACTCTTGTTTTTCATTGCCCTCTCCCAGTTTCATGATTCCCAATTCTCAATTCCCAATTTTCAAACCTTTTTTGTTTTTTTCTAACAGACAGCTTTAAAGGAAGGAGCCAAATTTTTTTCTGAGAGCAGTCTGGGAAGGACCCCCAGATCCCCACTTTGGATTCAAAATCCTCCCTCTTCCTGAGATCTCAAGGTTGGTAAAGTATGTATATATGGATTGCACAGGATGTTATTTGAGTTCAGCAGTATGTTTTGTTTTTCTCCTCTAAGTTGACTTTTTTACACTTTTGACTGAAGTTGCCTCAAGTTGCACCCTTTCTTCTCAGAGTCACCGGTTCATTCCACCGAGCACGGCACGTCTGCGCCACAGTTCTGATCCGTCCTCTGCACGGCTGCAAGCCCCACCTGCAGTGTTTCAGAAGAATTTCAGCAGCAGAGTCTTTTGCCTGCCTGATTATGTTTACTTGCTCAGATTTTGTTGATGAGGTCCTCTTTCCTTTGCTCTTTGTGCTTCTACCATGCATAAACAGGCTACGTGGCTAAGTAGTTTCTTTTCTGTCTGTCTTTATGATCATGAGTCTGCACGGGGTCTTTTATTTTGAAAATTAACTGGATTCTCCCTGCCTTTTCTGTGTCTGACCTCCTGCCTGCTCAATCTGTTCTGTGCTTATTGCAGCGGCATTCGTCAAAATTAGACTCGGCGCGTATTTGAAGCAGAGCGGAGCGGAGAGCCACTTCTGGGACGTGCCGAGGCGCAGCTGGTGGAATCACAAGCATTGTGTAGAATGGCTGCGATCAGCTGCGGCTGACGTGGTGCAGCCGTAACGCGACGCAGCCACGCCTGGTGGAACTCAGAACTGAGTTAACGCCCGTTTCAGGCTGTGTCCAGATGGAATAAAATAGAAAAAAATAAAAATAAATCAGAATTTCCCATTGCCTCCAATAGTAAATATTCAAGTGTATAATACATAGGGCATCACAATAAATTAATTGCAGTATTAGTGAAATCTTAACATGGTTAATTGCAATATCCAAATCACAGAACCACAACCAAATCACAATTCTTTGAACAAGGATAATATGTGAGAAAACAGCATCAAAATGAAGTACTGTAGTGCTGCAGAGATAACCAGGCCTGTATAGCTTGTTCTCCAGATGAAATGATACAAGTTTGTTCCATACAGACCCCAGCAAGTCATGCTTTTCTTTCTTTCTTTTTTTTAAAAGTAAAATTAAAAATTGTAATGTAAAAATGATCATTCCCACCAGGTGTGTTTCCAGGCTTTTTTTTGACTGTGGTGGCCCAAGTGAGGCACTGACATATGCAGGGGTGGCATGAAGTACGTGCGTGTGTGCACGCCTGCGTTATTAATGATTACCTCTGTGCTGTGACGAGCCTCTCATGCAGAGCCGGTCCTGACCTCCATGGGGCCCTGAGCAAAATTCTGCTAAGGGGCCCTCCTAACTGACCTGAGAGCCATGAAAACCATTTGCTACACAGTCACACCCCAGTGCTTCCACTACACTCCTCCCTCCCCAGTTTGCTCCATCTGTCAGTCAAAGAATTAGATCTATATGGAACAGAATGAGGTACAAAAAAAACTATATTTATTGAATAGAATATTTTGTGTAGAATCTTCAGATAAGTGAATACTGACATTAACATGAATAAGAAATTTTAGAATATATAAAATATAGAAAATACTAAAACATAACGCTGAGCTTTGGGTCTGATGCCTTTTGATTAGTCAAGTATTTTATTTCATATTCATTATTTAATCAATCATCAGTGAATGTCAATCCATTAATTTCCATCTTGCATTAGTTCAGACTTGTGATCAGTGGTGGACAATAACTAAGTGCATTAACATCAAGTGCTGTACTTATTTTGTACATTATTTGAGTTTCATTTTATCCAACATTATGCTTCTACACTACATCCCAGAGGCAAATACTGTACTCTTTAATCCATGAAGCTGAAAAAAAGGCTGTTTTATGACTTTTTAGAGATACACAGTTCTCACAGGACATTTATAGACCGTGATGCATCGCTGTAGATTAAACCAGCCAACGGTGGTCTATAAAGTATTTAAAATGAGCTCAACCTTAAACATCTACAGCAGTAAACAGCAGAAACATTGAAACAGTAACAATAATCTGAAAACATCAGACATAATAACACTGACAGAGAACATTTTACTGCAACATGAAGAACTTTACTTTAAGTACATTTATCTGATAATATTTCCAGACTTTTACCTCAGGAAGGTTTTGTGAACGCAGGACTTTAACTTGTATTTTTACAGTGTTATATTAGTACTTTTGCATTAGTAAAGGATCTGAATACGTTTTAATGGTCCTGGCCACCTCGGAGGAGTAACATCATGTCCACATATTGTCTGGAAAAACTGGTCTCCACAGAGGCTGCTGCGGGAAAGTGTCCACGTGCATATGAACCCATGTTCACGCGTGACAGAGCTACAGAGTAGAAATGCTGCTACGTGATGACGCTCATCAAACGTGATAGAATAGTTTTATTTCGTCCTCACTGCTGTCAGACGCAAAGTCACAGAGCAGCCCTGGATGTGTCTATAAGCACGACACAGACAGACAGACTGCAGCACATCAGACAGACAGACACAGAGAGGAGCATCAACTTAACGTTAACTGTGAATGAATGATGTCAAACCTGGAGAGGAGGAAAGACAAATGTACCGGATTGCTGTTCACACTGTTCACTCTTGATATGTCATTTTTCTCTTTAGTTCTGCTTCGACCTCTCATCAGTGTTGTAAACACTGACACCCACTTTGATATGAGGGAGAGGTGGGGTCTTTGCGTAACCCCAGGAGCCCTACGCAACTTGCATAGCATGCGTATAGGGCGAACAGTCTCTGCTCTTTTGACTAGATGCACTCTTCCTTCTGCATGGTGATACAGATGGTGGATGTAGTTTGGTATAGAGAAAGTAGTTCCTACATGAAACTGCTCACATGTTTTGCAGATTATCTTGAGAAACGGGGTCATGAAAGAGACACTTACTGCTGCTTTGACCACCCCAAGTCAAGTGCCATCTAGTTCTATTATGTTGGAGAGAAGACAGACATCTCTAAAACACTGCAAAAATATATGCTCTTGATTACAGGATGAACTCTTCCTTTAAACCTGCTCCTTACTAAGTTTGTAACTAAGTTTGGCTGAAAGCAAAACAATAAATGTCAATAATTGTTCAGACAGATATTGGCCGGTGTGGACAGTGTCCAAAATGTGGGTGGCACTTTTCTCTACCGAATCCCCACTTTGTCATTTTGGATGATAATTTGGCTGCATTTTTACAAACATTTTTTATGAATTCCGCAGTTATTACAGTATGTTGCATTTACACTTTGTTGTTAATGTAGCCAAATGTGTCCGTAACACACTCTGAAGGTGATTTGGGTGATCCAAGCTGCCCTTGAAAGTCCGTAAAATGCCAGTGAAATTAAAAATGAGAGGGCAAATAATGCCCCTGATAATTAGGAGCGGCCTTTTTTTGCATTTCACCCAGCTCATTTTTCACAAAGAGGTCACATTTAGTTTTTTTTCCCCCGTTGTCATATATTCAAGCATGAATGTGACCAGTGTCCCCTGTGGACCACCACAGGTGACTCATGTTCTCATTGTGTTGTGAGAGAGAAAAGCAGCAGAACATTTCAGCAACAGCGATATAATAAAAAATAGACTGACACAAAAAAATGCATCAAAAAAAATGTACAAAATAAAAAATAGTTACTTACTTCTGTAAGATGTTCTCTTAGAATAAAAAGCCGTCAGGTGTCATTATGATTCAGTAACTTTTATATATGTTTTAGTTTTCTAACTGTCTTATCTCCACACTGAAAACACCAAGAGCAGATTCCACTAACACTGCAGAAATCCAGTCTGGGCATGTCATTTCATATCGTTTAAAATAAAACAAACATAATGACAGCATGTGCTTGCTTTGAAATAAAATCTCACAGTCAGGTCTGTAAACTATGAGGTAAAAGCTTTGAGATAACTAGATATCGTGGGACAATATTGTGAAGAATTTATAGGAAATGGCAGGTGGTTAAACAGCGTTTTATAGCAGCCTGAATCAAGATGAAGACAGAACCTTTAAGCTTGCAGACCAGATGCAGATCCTCGCACAAAAACATGTAGATACAGATATATAATAAAAGCCAAAATGGCATTTCTAGACTGAAACAATGACGGTTTTATAGGAACTTTAAATATATTGTTGTCATATTAATCAACCTCACTTTTTTTCTTTGTTATTGGCATCAACACTTCTTCCCGGCGCTCCACTGTGCCCTGCCAGCACTTCACCTTCCCATCAGAAAAAGATGTTATGCGGACACGGACATTTCATGCATTAAGGTAATTTATTTGTCACTACACAACTGCACAATGAAATGGAGGTTGTAGTCCTTTCATGCTACACAGACATGCAGAATAAAGCAGTATAAAAATAACATAAAATCTAGTTATTTATATGTATACATACATAATTCTGTGGTGCACTTTTTGAATTTGCATCAGGTTAAAAGAAAACACCAGCAACAAGATGGTGATGATAATATGGGTGACATCTGTATCGGGAAACACTGTGAAAAACTGTGAAGGCGTTTGTTCGTACCTTCATTGTCATTGTAACAGATTGTGAAGGATTGTCATATCACCTGCAGGCAAAATTGGACTTTTGGGATATGCACTGCACACTATTTGAAAGCTGGGCCAGATTAACCATTAGAGAAACCGGGGCCCAGACCCTCTAAAGCGGCCGTTCTCAGAGACTGGGTCGGGACCCAGGGGGATGGGAGATTAATTGAGTCATCAAATAAGCAAAAGACAATGGAAAAAAATGGTTATTATTATTATTATTATTATTATTATTTAGGCTAAAATGTTCTATATAATTTTTCTGAGGAAATAAAAACAATGAGAGGACCTGGTAACTCAGCCTAAATGCATTTATTCCTCATTCATAAATTATTTATCTTGTGTATATGTTTGCAATAACATGCATCAGGATTAGGGCTTCAAATAACAATTATTTTCATAGCTGATTAATCAGTCAGTTGTTTTACTGATTAATAGATCAGTTGTTTGGTCTGCAGAATGGTGAAAAATATCTATCAGTGTTTTTCAAAGTCTGAGATGACGTCCTTAAATATCTTGTTTTGTCCACAACTCAAAAATATTGTTTGTTTGGTGTCAGAGACGAGAAAAGAAACCAGAAAATATTCACATTTAAGAAGCTGAAATCAGAAAAAATTGACATTTTTTCCTCAATTTTTTTTCCCCTAATGATCAATTAATCCTGTCTCTTATACACATCTAGATGTGTATAAGAGACAGGTACAAATTATTTTGTTGATCTTGGTGTGAGAAGCATGTTACAGGCCTTACAGCTAAATTCCACCAGGTGCGGCTGCGTCGCCTTGTGGCTGCACCACGTCAGCTGGAGCTGATCGTAGCCATTCTACACAATGCTTGTGATTCCACCAGCAGCACTTTGGCACGTCCCAGAAGCGGCTCTCCGCTCCGCTCCGCTCTGCTTCAAATACGTGCCGAGTCTATTTTTGACAGATGCTGCGTCATTGAGCACAGAGCAGATTGAACGGGCAGGAAGTCAGACAAAGAAAAGGCAGGGAGAATCTGGTTAGTTTTCAAAATAAAAGGCTCCGTGCAGACTCACGATCATAAAATCGGGCAGAAAAGAAACTATTTAACCACGTAGCCTGCTTATCCATGATAGAAGAACAAAAGAAGCGAGTAAGGAAAGGTGGGCAAAATGCTCTGCTGCTGAAATGCTTCTGAAACGCTGCTGGTGGGGTTTGCAGCCATGCAGAGGACAGATCAGAACTGTGGTGCAGACGTGCCGTGCCTGGTGGAATCAACCGGTTAATGGTCTGTGTCTGACAGTTTTCAGAACTTAGACACACTTTAGTCATGTTCAGACAATGACATGAAAACATGTTCATTTCAAGCATGATAAACCCATTTGGAACATGTCCATCAAAATACTTGATACAGATTGACATATTTGATTTCTGACAGTGGAGTGCAAAGAGGTAGAATAGAGGCAGAGAGTAAAAATGAAAAAGATTATTGTTATGCTTGCAGCAACAATGGAAAAAAAAGAATATAATAAAATATATAAGATAGAGACATTAAAAAAACAAGCCAAGCTAAAGATAGATGAGCAGGCAGAAAGAGAGGTGAAGGTGCTCATTAAAATGAAGAGAAGGGCCTGGGCTTTGACTCAGTCAGGACACTGAAAATGTCAAAGGATTTTAGAAAAGAAATGGATGAGATGTGCTACATGCTAATACGCTTACCAACGGAATTCTCACGATATTCTGCAAATCATCTGATCTGAATTTGTTTGAGAAAGGGCCAGAAGGATTCACACCAAGGGCAAAGTTTAAAAAAAAGTCAAATATGATGTGTCAGTAGAAATATCTGAACTTAACTTGAAGGTTGGCCAAATTTGGCACACAATATGACACAGGTCTCAGCAGTGTCAGAGGCCTGTGAGTGTTGTGGTAAAGACCATGATTATAAAGGATTACTTAACTCTGTGACTCCAAGTGTTCTGGAAGAATGACTTTACAAGCATTATGGATGCGCAGATTATACAATAAAGCAAAACAACTGCAAGTGTCTCTGGAAAACTAAATCTCCCATGCAGAAGACTCTGGCAGTAGCAAGTAGCAAGACAAGCTTGTTACTGAGTCCATAACTCCTGATGACTCAGTATTGATTAGCAAAGTCTTCTCTGGCTTTAAAGACAGAGACAATGTGGAAAACCGAAGTTGTGTAAAGAGGAAGTCCGATGCAGCATCTGGGTTTATCCCAGTGAAAAAAGTTCTTCAAGGCAGACCAATAGTTCAGGATTGAAGCGAACTTAAGCTACCCGTGCTTGGAATGAGGCAGACTGAAAACTAAGACAGCTTTCTCTTGAGACATATACTGTTGAATTGAATTGAACTGAATGAGATTGAGAGCAAAAGCAAGAAGTGTCGTGAAGTACAGCAGCTGGCAAGACTTGCAGCAAGTTAGGGCCGGACACAAAAGTTAGTTTGGTCTGTAACTTAGCATGCTGCATGGCAAGGGTGTAAAGAAAGACCATTATACCAGTTTTACTACATAACGGAGCTGTAGCTGTGAACAGTAAAGGGAAGGCAAATATGCTTGCATAAGCATTTCATCTAATACACAGCTGAGAGAATGTAATTGTGAAAAAGAAGAAGATGTAGTTGACAGAGATGAAGCCAGGTAGCGATGCCATTCTGAGGCAGATTCAGTTAACGCTTTTATTCAAAAAGCAAAAACTAAAGTGAGCAGTGTAATCAGGAAATGATCACCAGGAGGAAATGTTCACTGATATCCACTATCACAACATTTCGGAGACTTGGCGCCCTCTCTTATGGCGAGCTAAAATGCATGGTTCAAAGCTATGTTGTGATTGTATGTGCCTCAGCTAAAAGCGGTGTTTGCTATTTTGTGCAGACAGACATACTGTGCCACACTTTGATCAGGTTTTAGCAGGTCTGTGGTGCCTGTGGTTTCAACTACAAGGAGCCGTAGCAAGATACCAAACACACCTGCCCACATTTAATTTGCTATCTTGCAAGCGTAGGGAAAATGACAACTACAGAGGTGTAAGATCGCAACACCTTGTGCATCATCCGCTGTGTGCCAGGTGTAAAATAGAGCCCTTGGTGTTTGAGGAGCTGTCGGCACTCGTAAATATGGTCGATGGAACTGCTCAGTTGCTTTTAGCCATGCTAACAGTGTGACTAATGTCATCCTGGGAAGCCACTGAAATATTCCACATCTCATTTGATATTTGATGCATTGGTCATGAAATCTGGTGCCCAAAGGAGGAACTGTAATAAGTTTAGTGAATTTTAATTTGTCCACCACTTTGGTTTCTATGCTAACGACACGCAACTCTCTTTGCTGATGAATCAAAATGACAACACACAGTGTTAAGCAGTTGTTTGTCTTTTTTAAAAGCTGGATGTGTGACAACTTTTTTCAGCTTAAAGACACCTCTAACCTTACCCCCATGTTAGGGGTCAGATTGATAACGCCAACGATAACGGTCATCTGATTTTCAAATGACAGACTTGAAGTCTAATCCTGTTTCTATAAATTATGGTAATCAAATTGTCATTCACTGATCAGGCTCTTAACTGGTTCCAAAAATGTGATCATATTGTGCCCATAGTTGCATAAAAATGTATTCAGTGAGTCTGGAGGAGCTTGATAAAGTCTGAGAAAATAACCCTGTTGATGTCATAATGATGTCAACAGGTTTATCTCAGTTTAGGTTTGGGGACTTTACATTACAAAAGAAAGGGTGTTTCAAATTGTGGGGAATGGAGTTTGAAGTGTTTAACTGACAGCATTGACTTGCATTGTGGGAAATGTAGTCTCCAGTGTTCTTCAACGCTAGGATCAAAATATCTTGGCTTCTGCTGCTTTGATTTTGGCCGTTCTTTTTAAAATCTGTCTCCAACTTCCTGAGACTTTTATCAGTAGGGTAGCAGTAACTCATAGCTGGAGAACCCCATTAAAATTTCTATATACCACCACCTCCTGTGGTCCTCTGTGGTTGTATTGTTTGGTCCACTGAACATATTGTTTATTTTTTTCCTGCATGTAGGATTGTAAAGTTTGCTTGTTTGACCAAATGATAAATCTGTACAGTGGTCTCTCTGGATATTTTTAAAGTCTGTGCATCATTGCAGTTACTTTGTATTTTCTGCCATGACGTTTAGGGTCTGCAAATGAATATTCTATCTTGTGTATATTTCCAGCACATTTAGTAGCAGTTGTCATCTGTTTACATGAAGCAGCCCCTTCTGAACCCGCCTTTACTTTCAAAGCACCATATATTTGAGAGGACAGGTCTGTCTGACCTCAACTTCAACCATGTGCACAGGTTTTTT
>JAJHUR010076404.1:0-12307 GCA_027495735.1 Lutjanus campechanus | reverse complement strand
GGTCTCACCTGGTCTCACCTGGTCTCACCTGGTCCCATCAGCTGACGGAGCTGATGGCTGTCTTAATAATTTCGACTTGGAGGTAAGTGACAGTAATTATTACAGTACATAAATACAATGTTTGTGTTATGTCTTCATGAAAAGATGTAATCCTCCATCCTCAGCAGCTTGAGGAAATATTAAATCCTCTGCAGAAGAGTGAAGTGGCCTCTCCTGCTGACAAGTCGAAACCCTTTGTCAGGTCAATGAAGCGACGTACAGCAGCCACCTCTGCTCATAGAACTTCCTTTGCAGCTGCTTTAGTGAGAGGATCATTGTAGATCTTCCTACCCTGAATCCACACTGTGCCTCAGGGTATACACATTCTGCAAGAGAGTGCAGCCTGTTCAGCACGACACCGGCGAGGGCTTTGCCAACATTACTGAGGAGGGATGTTCTTTGCTGCAGGTTAAGGAGTGGATGGCCTTGCTAAGCTCCTACAGAGGGTGGAACAATTAGCTCTTCCATGACAGGCAAGAGATTCATGTTCTCAACTGCTGTGTCAGTGACAATGTTCTCCCTTGAATACAGGTCCTGGTGATGCTCCGCCCTTCTCTGCACCTGTTTGCCTTGGTCTGCTCAGTGAAGAGTTGGATGCCCTGATAAAAGTTCAGCTCATAGTCACTGACTCACTGTTGGGCATCACTTCTACTTCATGAGTCCAGTGAACGTTTTCTCTGAAGACTTCCTCCTGTAGCAGAGTGGTGCTGCTTACTCGGCTCGAGGTCAGTGATTCTTGCTTTGAACTAGTCTCGGCTCTTCTTCTCTCGGCTCTTCTTCTCTTTCTTCCATGGCAGATTTGCAGATGTTGATGGTGGCTGTTTTTCTAGCATCGTTAAGGATAATTAATTAGTGCCACTCAGCTGCTAATCAATACTTAATCAGGAACGACTCATAAAAAAGTGGCCAGTCTGTCCATTCTCAGATATTGAAGAACTAATCGTTACCTTATAATTCAATACAGGATCTCATCCCATCATTATCATGTATTATTCATTAATGGTTAATAAATTATCAGGTAATTTCTGATTCATTCTCACTCATTCCTTAATAACTATGCACAATACTGTACCATACCAGAACATTTTAGCCACACTCATGTACATGAGAAGGCACCAATAATGAAATTAAGATTTGTCAATATTTTTCATTTCATACTGTTTTACTGGTAGAATTTGAGTTCACATAAATGCAATAAGGTTTAAAGGACAAAATCTGTAAGAGACCAAAGTAAAAGAACCATTAGAGTCGCTAAATATGAAAAGTAAAGTTCCGCTTCGTGTAAAAGATCCTATTTTACCTAATTTAAGGTCAGTGATTACAACAAAAGTTAACTGTGAACAGGAAAATTTAAAAATGAGCTTTGATTCATAACTTATGAAAATGCAAATTAGATGAATTGTTAAAAAATAATTTGTTACCTCTCAGACACACTTCAACCTGCAACTTCCTGCTGGTTATGTAAGAAGCAGTTTGGGACCAAACCCTGTAGTGAACTTTGCATCAGCTTTAAGAACAATGCAGAGTTCATTTTACACTCCCAGACTATGTTTGACTGTTTGTCAACCCACTATTTAGTCCAATTCCAGTTTAAAATCCAAGAACTTTTCTTTAGAAACGAGGCCCCAGGATCCATAGAAAAAAAAATCAGTTTTTAATAGATAAACGTCTACATGATGTGATGTGACAGTCAGAAACAGCACAAGCAGAGACAGACAGTTTTCCAATAATGTCTTTAACAATGAAAAGTGTTTCAAGTTTTAGGTTTATTGTTTATCTGCAGAGGAAACACCAGAAATGATCTGAGTTTAGCTGAGGTCCACCTTGTTAACATGTATAAATTGCAGAGATTAATACATGATACAACATTGATTAAAATGCAACGATGAGTGGTAGACAGTATCACGTCCAGTCACATTCAGGCCAATGCATGTACATGGATGGAACACTGTTACCGATACTTAAAAATAAAAACAATTACAAAAGAAGTTTTCTGCAAAGAGAAAGCATCTCTTACAAAAACCAAAAACTTAATTTGGGGTTAAAATGTCTTTGGTACAATCAAAATCACTTTTTATCTAATAAAAGAAAAGAAAAAAAATCAGCAACTATTTTGATAAACAACTAATAGTTTCAGAAATCGAAGAAAACGTTCTCCCCAAAAAAATGCAGGTTCAAATTTGAGGACCTGCTGCTTTAAGTTGACATATTTGACAGTAACCTGCATATCTTTAGGTTCTGTTGATCAAAACATTTGAGTCATTAAATTAATCAGTAATGTAAAAACTTGTTTGTTACAGCTCAACTCTACAGCTTCATTTCCTGCCATGAGTCACATGTGCTCTTCTGTGAGGTGATGTGTGTTTCAGTTGGTTTCTCTTCAGTATGTTTCATGTGAGGATTCACCAGCACACTGATGGTATTTAAGCTCTGTAAACCAAGCAAAGCTTTTGTCGCAGACATTGCACGCATATTGTTTATTCACATTGTGGACAACCATGTGAGACTGCATACTTGCTTTATGTGCATATTTTTTACCACAAACTGGGCAACTGAATGGTTTCTCTCCTGTATGAGTTCTCATATGTATCTTCAGATGAGACTTATAAAGACACGTCTGACCACAAACTGAACAAACAAATATTTCTTTCTCTTTTGGCTCTTTTTCTGCGTGAAATCTCATGTGGTTCTTCAAATGGTGAATCTGGGGAAACCTCTGACCGCACTCAGAGCAGCTGTACGGTCTGCTGTTGTCTTTCCAAAAATCACTGTCAACACTGTCACCACTCTCAGGCTCAAGAGACTCTGAAGCGTGTTTGCCAGAATCACATCCACGAACACTTTCAGAGATTTCATCATTTTTCAAAGAGTTTAAACCTGATGGCCGTTCTCTGGTCTCCTTCCAAAAATCACTGTCAACACTGTCATCAGAATCTGGCTGTAAATGTGGATCTGGATGTGAGTTCCCAGCTGGTTCTGGTCCTCCACAGTCCTCTCCATCAGCTTCTGTTTTTATCTGTTCAGTTTGTCTTTGATGAAGCTGAGAGAACTGAGGTTTCTCTTCATCAATCTCAGTCTTCACAAGGACAGGAGTGAATGTGAGACTGGTGATATCAGCCTCTTCCTGCTCCTGAAGCTGTTCTTCCTCTTGATTGGTCCAGGGTTCATGGAGCTGTGTGGACTCAACACCACAGCTGTGACTTTTGACCTGATAACTCCAAGTGAACCTTTTATGACATATATTGCAGCTATATGGTTTCTCCCCTGTGTGGGTTCTCATGTGTAACTGCAAGTATTTACGCTCTATAAATGATTTATTACAGAGTGAACAGCTGTAAGGTTTTTCTCCTGTGTGACACTTCAAATGGGAATTCAGAGCTGCCTTCTGGACAAATCTTTTACCACACTCAGAGCAACTGAATGGTCTCTCCCCAGTGTGAATTCTCATGTGTATGATCAGATGTCCTTTTCGGTAAAATCTTTTACCACACTGAGAGCAAGTAAATGGTTTCTCCCCTGTGTGAATTCTCATGTGTCTCGTCAGACTGCTTTTCTCTGTAAATCTTTCACCACACTCAAAACATGTAAATGGTTTCTTGTCTGTACTACATTCTGCATCACTTACAGAGACTTCATTAGTACTCAGAGAATTTAAGCTAGATTGAGGTTCTCTGGTCTCCTCCCAGTCACCATCACTGACCTCAGTCTCAGGTTCAGAAGAGTCTGAAGTCTTGTCATCACTACTGAATTGCAAATCTATGCCTGGAGCTGAATTCCTGGCTGGCTCTGGATCTCCACAGTCCTCTCCATTAGCTTTCATTGCTCTCTGTCTAGTTTGTCTTGTGGCCCTAACAATACACCTGTGTCTTTTGACCATACTACCCCACATGAATTTTTTGTTACAAATGTTGCAGTTGTACGGCTTCTCTCCTGTGTGGATCCTCATGTGTGTCTTCACACTTGAGTTGTTGCTGAATTGTTTCCCACACACAGGACAATTGACCGGTTTCTCACATCCACTGATTTTCAGACAGTGTAAGTCTGACTGAGGTTCACTGACTTTTGTCCCATCAGTGTCTGGTGCTAAATGTGTATCTGGATGCGAGTTCAGGGCTGGTTCTGGTCCTCCACAGTCCTCTCCATCAGCTTCTGTTTTCATCTGTTCAGTTTGTCTTGGATGAAGCTGTGAGGACGGAGGTTTCGCTTCATCGTCTTCACTCTTCACAGGGACAGGAGTGAACGGAACTTGAGGCTGCTCTCCCTCCTGACTGATCCAGACTTCCTGCTGTTCCTCTTTAATATGTGGCGCCTCCAGCTCTGCCCCCCTATACGTGCCCGCTATACATTGGCTCAGACCTCCTCTTTCTGTAAGCTGATTTTCTCCTGTATGGTTTTTAACGTGGAGGTGCAGAAGGTGATCATCCTGAAATGTTTCATCACACTCTGAGCAACTGAATCGTTTCCTGCCAGTGTTACATGTTTTATCACTCTGTGAGACTTCATCACGTTTCACAGAGTTTAAATTTGACTCTCTGGTCTCCTCCCAGTCACCATCACTGACTTCAGTCTCAGGTTCAGAAGAATCTGAAGTCTTGTCATCACTACTGAATTGTAAATCTCTATCTGGAGCTGAGCTTCTGGTGGGTTCTGGTCCACCACAGTCCTCTCCATCAGCTTCTGTTTTTATCTGTTCAGCTGAGCAGCTGACTAGAGGCTCTCTGCTCTCCTCAGTTTGACTCTGATGAAGCTGTGATGACGGACGACCAGCACACTGATGGTAATTGAGTTGATACAACTGAGTGAATCCTCTCTCACAAACACTGCACCTATAGAGTTCCTCCTTACCGTGGACTTCCATATGTTTGGTAAGATATCTTCTCCATGCAAACTCTTTACCACAAATTGAGCAACTAAACTGTGTTTGTCTTGTGTGGATTCTCATGTGTTTAATTAAAGTCTCACTGTCAACAAAACCCGTGTTACAAACTGTGCAGTGGAAAGACTCTGCTGTGTGACATGTCATGTGAAGACTTAAAATTTCACGCCTGGCAAATGTTTTACCACAAACAGAGCACCTACACGGTTTATCTCCTGCGTGAATTCTCATATGTGCCTGCAGATGGTGTCTATTATCAAATCCTTTACCACAGTGAGAACAGCTGAAAGAATTGTTGTCAGAATGAAGCTGTGACAATTCCTGAGCACATTCGTGGCTCATGAGCTCTGACTCTAAAGTGAACGTTTTTTCACAAATGACGCAGCTGAGTAGTTTCTCTCCTACATGGACAGTTAAGTGCCTTGTTAGCTGTCCTCCTGTCACAAATCGTTTGCCACAAAAGAAACATCTAAATGGTTTCTCTCCTGTTTGACCTAGATTGTGACTGTCTTCAGATCTTCTATGACGCTCACTGGAGCTGAATGGTTTCTTATCATTGTGTTTCACATGCTTTAGATCTGACTGATGTTGCCTGGTCTGTTTGTCATCTGTCCTGGGTTTAGTTTTAGTCATGTCATCAGAGCAGCTAAATGGTTCCTTGCCAGTATTATAGCCATCATTTACAGAGACTGTTTTATTTCTCCGATAGGTGAAACCTGACTGATGTTGCCGAGTCTCGTTCCAAAACTCAAAGTCATCACTGTCCTCATCAAAAGTCTCTTTATCAGCATCTGGTTTTAAATGCCTATCTGCATTCAAGTTCCTGACTGGTTCTGAACCTCCAAAGCCAAATCGCCTTCGTCTGACGAACTCAGCAATACACTTGTGTCTTTTGATCTGAAACTGCCAAAAGAATCTTCTCCCACAGTCATTGCAGCTGAATGGTTTCACCCCTGAGTGGACGGCCATATGTTGTCTCATGATTCCTCTTTGTGAGAATCCTTTTCCACAAACGGAGCAACTGTATGGTTTCTCTCCTGTGTGGGTTCTCATGTGAATTTCTAAATGGGAACTAAACTGAAGTTTCTTACCACAAACTGTGCAAGTGAACAGTTTCTTGCCTTTATGCATTCTGATGTGGGTCACCAACAGGTAATTGTTGGGAAATGTTGCATCACATTCGGAACAGGTCAGGGGTTTCTTGGGTTTTTCTCTTCTCTCTCGCTCTGATGACTCATTGACACACTTGTGGAGTCGGAGCTGCGATGCCCCCCTGAATCTTTTGCCACAAACGCTGCAGCTGTAAGGTTTCTCTCCTGTGTGGATTGCCATGTGATATGTTAGAGCTCCTTTGTGTCTATATGTTTTACCACAAATTGAGCAACTGAATGGTTTCTCTCCTGTGTGAATTCTCAAGTGGTAGTCCAAACCTGTTTTTTGAGTGAACCTTTTATTACAAAAAGAGCAGCTAAACGGTTTTACTCCTGTATGAGTTCTCATGTGTGTGGTCAGATTTCCCTTTTGTTTAAATGTTTTACCACACACAAGGCACCGAAATTTTTTTCTGTCCTTCCAGTCTTTATCACACTCATCACTTTCAGTCTCTGAAGAGTCTTCAGTCTTGTCACGAGGATCTGGATGTGAGTTCCTGGCTGGTTCTGGTCCTCCACAGTCCTCTCCATCAGTTTCTGTTTCCATCTGTTCAGTCTGTCTTTGATGAAGCTGTGAGGACTGAGGTTTCTCTTCATCATCATCTTCACTCTTCACAGGGGCAGGGGTGAATGGGAATGTGGTGATCCCGACTTCCTCCTGTTCCTCTTTAATGTGTGGGGGCACTGGGTCCTCCTGGTCCAGACTGGGCCCCCACCCCTGCTGCTCAGGGGGAACCTCTTCTTTAATCTTGACATCTGCAGGAACTACTGAAATACAAACACATATTTAAGAAAACCATGAGTTTGTATTCAAGCCTATTTTGATTCTTCAGTGATCACAATATAAAATTATAATTATATCTGTTAAGACACAAAAGACGACTGCATTTAAATATAGTAACAGTATCCGGAGGCTTTGCACAGCAGTCGTCACCCATTTAACCCCCACCAGTAACATGACATCCTTCTGTCCAGTGTCCCTTATTATTTTGCTGATCCTGATGATTATTTTCAGTGTTGATAAAGTGTCAATTATTTCCTTGATTACAAGTTTAGTTTATGAAACATCAGAAATTAATGAAAAATGGTGATGACATGTTCTTGAGCACAAGGTGACGACTCCGAGTGGTTTGTTTTGTCCCCAGAGACCAACGCCCCAAAATAATAAATTTACTATTATGGGTGAGGAAATGTTGGCTGGGGAGTAGATGTGTTACTCCTCTTCTCACACTTTGAACTTTTGTCCTTCAGAACCCATAATGTTCTAACTTTTTTTTTAACTAAGAAAGACTGCGCGCTCAAGGATGACATAGCCGTTAGTGAAGTTAGCATGGCTGCCTTGGCCAGCTTGCTAGAACACTACAGGCAGCCCTTTTGACAGAACTCAAGATGGCCGTCTCCATTCTTGAATCTAAACTTGAGCTGGTGCACGTTACTTTTTCCAGCTACAGGCAGCAAATCACTTTTTGTTCTTGTTTTGATCAGTGATCATCTGTTGACCTTAGAAGCCACATGTGCAGAGCCAGCGATTGTTCAGCTAAAGGCCAAAGAAGTGTTGTCAAGAATAGAAATATCGATAAATATCAACACTGAACACTTTCCATTTTTGTAGTATTGATACTCCAGGATTCCAGATGCCCAAGGAGATGAAAAGGGTAATGAAAGGACTTTAACAACGGATCCACAGAGGAAACAAAGAGTCGTGCACACAGCTTGTTTCTGGGACCCTCACAGATGAAACTGAAGAGGCTGCAACAGCTGACAGCTGTTTCCAGGAGGCCTTAAAGTTGACACATGCACAACTCAGGGAAGAGCCACAAAGCACCAGCACCACATCCACCCCGTGACAACCTCAACTTTTACTTTCGTTCCTGCAGTTTTATTGCAAAAAGCACCTAAAAACATTACATGAAAACGATGGGCTCCCTGTTTATTCACTTTCCAACGATGGACTTCATGAGCTGGTTAGCAACTTAGTTCTGCGCCACCGTCCGCTCAGCTGTGAGATGGACTCAAACACCGCCCACATTTCCCATGATGCCTGAACACGTCAGCAAACGTAAGAAAAATACTCCGTAGTTTTTTAAAGTTTAATGTTTTGTGTTCCAAAATGTAAATGTTACCTTTTTTAAATAATGTTTGTAATTTGTCTGTTCAGAACATTTTGATTTCTGTGTTGATAATTATCTTTTTTGTGCTGATTTATAGTTTTAACCGTGAGTGAGGTGGCTTGTTAAGAGCTTCCACTGACAGAAAATCACATTTAAATAAATCATGATACAGTCAATCAGTGTAAAATTAGACTGTTTATTGATCGTACACCAGATCAGACTGAATGTCTCCCAGCCTCACGATACGACTTTATAATCTCAAATATCTAAACAATAGTTTTGTTTTTGTTTTTTAAATAAACAAATCTGAGATTTTTTATTTTTCTTTCTTTTGTTCACAAATGTGTTCAGATCTGTGTTAGTGAGCACTTCTCCTTTACCAAGATGCTCCGCCCACCTGACAGGTGTGGCCTATAGAGACGCTGATTAAACAGCAGGATTATTGATCAGCTGTGTTTGGACTGATCACAATAAAAGGACACTCTATGACAGACGAGGACATTTCACACAGAGCTGCAGACACCACGTTCATATCAGAGTAAGACAGTCAGAAGTGAGTCATGACTGTGTGAAACAGTCGTAGTTCAGGTTTAATAATTAATAAATCAAACGTCACATTTTTGAGTTTCCTTTGATTGTGATCAGTCCAAACACAGCTGATCAATAATCCTGCTGTTTAATCAGCGTCTCTACAGGCCACAGCTGTCAGGTGGGCGGAGAAGTGCTCACTAAGCACACACTTCATTTCAGATTTAAAAAACATTTTAATGCCAAAATGGATTATAAATAAAGTCTGTGTTGAATCACAGACTCGTCTGCTGTCGTGTGTTTGTGAAAGTCGTGTTTATGGTTTTCACACGTTCACATGAGGCACCAGCCTCGTTATCGTTTTAATACTAATTCAAACAAAAAATTCTGCTCATTTAATTTGTTGTTTTCAATATAAAACTTATTGAAATGATTTTGACGTGTGTCGCAGGAACAGATCTGTTCTTCAGAGAACTCGTCACATCATCAGTTTTCATGTATTTTGAATTTTCTTTCAGATATGAAAACAATTTCTGAGGTCAAGTTTTTCACTAACGACTGAATATTTCATAAGTTTGAGGAATAAATCACACTTCATAATCACGTCGACGTGATTCTGTTTGACTCCATTTAAAATTATTATTTAACTGTAAATTTCCTTATGAAGCTTCCCATCATTCATTTAATGATGCATTATAACCTCCTGTCAGGCGTATTAGCTGCTCTGACCTTTTCTCCATGATGAACTATTTATTCAGTTAAGACAAGATTATGAAAATGTTCTTGGATTAAACCCACGAATCAGAAAAGCAGGATGTTCCAGCCTGACAGATTTTTGTAATAATTTTGTCAAAACCCTAAAATAGTTAATTTACGCTGATATAAAACAAAACATCCTCAGAACTGAGGAGCTGGAACTAATGAATGTTTGGCTTTTTATAACAGAAAAATGATGCAACAATAAACAAGTTCACATTTTTGTCTCAGCAGCTTTGAAGTGACAGATTTAATCCACTAGATGGAGCCACGCTGCCACGACCACACACAGTTCCTCAAACCGTCTGAGTCTGAATCATCATCATCATCATCATCATCATCATCATCATCATCATCATCTTCCCCCGACAGCGAGTCTGAACGTGATTCTACAACAGACTGTTGAATTCAAACCAACACACAAGAAAGTAAATATAATTTTCACTTTTTGTTTTAAAACCACTTTGACCAGATCTTTTAAAGAAACTGTGCTCATGTGAGTCTCCTGAGAATCTTTAGTGTCTCACAGAGACGCGGCTCGGTGAGTCGATACTGGACTCTGTGAAGATGGTTTAGCTAACGTTAGCTTAGCATCAGCTTCCTGAAACACGAGCAGAGCAGCAGAGAGAAAACAAACCTGCTCTTCTCAGCTTCACTTCCGGCTGAAGAATCACATCCAGCAGCTTCTGCTGCCGATCGATCTCCTTCTCGTATCTGGATATTGTCGTCTCGAAGTGTCCGATCAGATCTTCTCGCGGCGCCGTCAGCAGCTGATGTTTGAACGAATCTTTAATCACCGACAGCTGCTGAACATCTGCAGGAACTGAAACACACATCATGGAGTTTAAAGCTTGAAATAGTGATAATTTCTGGAGAAACAGTTTTTCTGTAAACGAACTGAAGCTAAAACTCACAAGAAATGACATTTAAAGGAGCAGTGTGAAGCTTTTAGCTGCAGCTAAAGCTGAGCTTGCAAACACCTCGTCTCACTGTGAAGTTCTGCATAAAAACTTTACTTTGAGTAAATTAACATTTCAGTAGCAGCGGCAGTAAAACGTTTCCTGTCTGCTGTAGATGTTTAAAAGTTGAGCTCATTTGAACTCATTTATTCACTGTCGGCTGGTTTAATCTGCAGCAAAGCATCATGGTCAATAAGACCGTCACGTGAGAACCACGTATCTCTAAAAGTCAGAAAAAAGGTTTGATTTTATTTTCCAGCTGATCCAAGAAAAGAGTTTATTTGAAGAAGAAGAACCTTCAGAACCACGTTACTGTCAGATCACCATCATAAATGATTCATAATTAACTTATTAATTGGTTATAAGCACGTTATAAAGTATTAAGTATTAGTAAATGTTAGTAACTCAATACAAATACTCAAATTACTGTAAATAAGTATTTTTTTTGGGTGGTACCTGTACTTTAATGATTAGATTTTCAAGTCTTTACTTTTACTTAAGTATTTATTACACTATGTAATATACTTAGTTACTTTTAAAACCATAGCTGAGTACTGAGTATAATTTGAATTAATATCCAAACTTTTCATCTGCATTTTTGTAGCCAATCAGCTGATCTGATCACAAACGGACCAATGAAATCCAGTGTTATTGATGATTAATCGATTCATTGATTGTTTGCGTTCAGAACTATCAGTTCAGGAAAAAGCACAACATTTTTAGTTTTGATACGTGAACGTGAGCAGTAAAAAGTAACTAATACTCTGAGTACTTTACTAACAGTAATAATGTTTGAACCTATTTTTCAACTGACAAGATTGTGACAGGATGAAATAATTGATTACTTGATTTGGTCATTTTTAAGTTTCTTAAATGTGAATATTTTCTGGTTTCTTTTTTTCCTCTCAGACAGGAAACTGAAGATCTTTGACTTGTGGACAAAACGAGACATTTGAGGACGTCATGTTGGACTTTGAGACACACTGACAAACATTTTTCACCATTTTCTGATATTTTATACAACAACTATTCATTGATTAAGTGGGGAAATAATTATTAGTTGCAGATCTAATTAACCTCAGTCGTTGCTGTTATTTAATAAATAAAAGCGTTGGTAGAGGAGGAAGTGATGAAACTAGTTATAACTATAATATTTATGGACATTTATAAATCTTTTATGAAAATAGTCTCATTGTAAAGTTTCTCAACATAAATGATCCTTTAACATTCAGCAGGAACATATCTGGAGATACGTGGTTTTCACTGGACAGGAAAGTATGAAAAACTGTAATCTGAAAAGTAACTAGTAACTAATTCTGTCAGACAAATGTAGTGGAGTAAAAAGAAGAATATTTACCTCAGATATGTGGCGGAGTAAAAGTATAAAGTTACATTAAATGATTGGAAATATTCAAATGAAGTATTTTTCATTTGTAGTCAAGTAAAAGTATTTAATTACTTTGAGGCACCTTCAAATGGCCTCATACACGTGATCAATAATCAATCAAAGCAGTCAAAGAACCAAATGAAACTTGCTAGCAGGAGCTAGCTGCTGCGGCTAACAGACAGAGTGTGAATGGTTGCGTGCTAACGTTAGCTTAGCATCAGTTCAGTCAACATGTTTCCAGCAGCAGAACTAAAGAGAACGAACCTGCAGCTCCTCTCACTTTGATCTGAGGCTGTAAAATCACATCCAGCAGCTTCTGTTGTCGATCGATCTGCTCCTCATATCCGGATATTGTTGTCTCCAAGTGTCCAATCAGTTGTCGTCTCTGTGCCGTCAGCAGCTGCTGTTTGAATGAATCTGTCCGCTCCTGAAGTCTGGAGGACATTTTACACTCTGAACAGAGTCAAACTGGACACTGAGAGGACAGATTCACTCTGCTG